>CAUYQV010166775.1:0-14550 GCA_963574575.1 Galagoides demidoff
TATAAAATTAACAAAAATAATATAAAACTCATATTCTGGCAAAATAGCCACATGGCAGCAGAAAACCGTGTTTTCTCTTCCTGTTCTCCCATTGTTCGTTCGTGCATTCTTTCCAAAAATTGGGACTTTTTAAAAATGCTGTGGGACACGGGGCAAATTGTTCAAAAGCGGGATGTCTGGTCACACTATTTTATACTCCCACATTCTATAGACATTGGTTAGTAGCTACCCCAATGTAGAAGCAGGGGATGGAAATTCCCAGCACTTACCCTCTGACCCTGTGGACAAAGCACTTCTAGTAGCATGAGGGCAGCTTTCCTGAAGAGAAGTGTGCAAAGGGTGCTAGCCTAGCGATGCAAAGAACCCTGACTAAGGTTTGTGGAGGAACAAGGCAAAAAAGGATCTGAAGGAATCTGTCTGGAGCACTGACATGGTTTAATATATTTCTCAATAAAGAATGGATGTTCCAGTCCTAGCAAGGAGATAAAACAAGTTCACAGAAAATCCTCATCAAATGTACAATATAATAATTGCAGGTTCAGCCTGCAAACTTCAGTCTTGGCAGAAGCTTCAACTAGATCTTTAGAAGAGAAGGCAGAAAAGAAGTCGTCCAAAATGATGCTGAATGTTGGTCAGGATTTTAACAAGCAGAGATGAAGGAAGTAGCATGAAAAAAGACATGGAAGTACAGAGTCCAGGTGTAGGTTTAGGAGAAAAACAAGTATTCAGTGTTCTTGCATGGAATGGTAGTGATACTGGGCAGGTGGTGCCCCAGCCAGCTCAGCCGAGCTGGGCTGGAGGACCTCCCAATTCCGTATTGGCGGTGTTGGTGGCAGCCAGCAGAGAAACCAGCAAGCTGGAGCGTAGGCAAGCAGGGGGAGCTTCCCTCCCCCAACAGAGGCTCCAGTAGCCAAAGGAACGGAACATGAGCTGGGGAAGACACTGGCGCCGTGCTGTCTCCTCATGTGCACTTCTGGCAGTTCCTCCAGTGCATCCCTGATTGGTCCGTTTTCAAAACCTACTCATGATTAGTCTGTTTTCAAGACCCAAAAGCTCTTTGGATAACTGTCCCTATATAAGCCAGAGAGCCTGAACACAGACCTCGGCAGATCTTAGGAGAAAGAGCAGAAGAGCAAAGAGGTTTGGCTCTGTAACACTTGTATCCTGCTCTATGAGATTTGCCCTTTTTAAGAGCTGTAAACACTTGCAAAGAGGTTCACCCCATTGTAAGAGCTGTAACACTCGTATTATAAAACCTATCTTACTGCTAATCCTACTCTACAAGGAGGTTTGGCTTGTTGTAAGAGCTGTAACACTTATACGTGTTGAATAAAACCTATCCTGTGGTCCGTTGCTTCTTCTTTGAACCACCAAGACCAAGAGCCTGGAAATTCAGTATCAAAATATCAGTAGGAGTAGATAGGTAAAAACCAAGTATAGATGGATTATCGATAGATTACAGAGAAATGTAGGGATGGTGAATTTGCACTAAAAAGGAACGGGGTGGCTATTAAAGGTTTGTAAGTAGATGAGCAGTCACTGGAAATTAAGAAATTGACTTTGTTGAGGTAAGGAAGGACTGGTAGGAGAAGAGAAATTAGAAGCTTATTACAAAAGACAATATGCATAATTGGGAAGATTGGGATGAAGGTTGTGGTATTGGGAATGGAATATAGAGGCAGACACAGATGTTGCAAAGGCAGGGAGTTTACAGATTTGACAGTTGATTAGGCATAGGGAAGAGTAAAAGATTGGCTTTGATCCTTTGGAAAAGGGCATGATTTGTGGGAGGACATGATGTATTTACCTTTGGACCTGTCGAGTATGTGATGCTGTTGAATTACTCAGGAGGTGACATCCATCAGGAAATTATGAACATACAAATAGAGCTTGAGAAAATAACTAAATTAACAGGTATATGTTTGGTAGATGAAATCATAGACACTGATAAACTCATCAAGATTTAAGAGAGAAAAAATAAGAACCAAGAACAGAGTCTTAGAAAGCCTTTAGGAGTGGGCAGCGCCTGTGGCTCAAAGGAGTAGGGCGCCGGCCCCATGTACCAAAGGTGGCGGGTTCAAACCCAGCCCCGCCAAAAAAACTACAAAATGGAAAAAAAAAAAAAAGCCTTTGAGAGCAAGAAGAGGAAGAAAATCAGGGCAGGAGCCAGAGCAGGAACATCCAGAATTGGAAGAACATAGTGACTTCAGTGTCATAAAAGTCAGAAGAGAAGCTCAAGGAGGACATCAAAAGATAGACGTGGAGAAGAATAGGGAGGGGATAGCAATAAGATCCGCACTTAGCAGGTTATCTGTAATGCTGGTGAGTGGTTTCAGTAGGGTAGCAGAAATGAAATCTGTGTTTCAAGGGGCTAAATGATAAGAAGGTTAGGAAAATTTCCTTTAAGAAGTTTGAGTGCAGTGAGTTTGTCAGCTTGTGGGAGGCAGGATATAATTATTTTTAATACAGGGTAGACCTAAAAATATAAGCAAGGGGGAAGGGCCAGTAAAACAAAAGTAATTGAAACTATGAATTGATGGAATCAGATCTAAAGCATCACCAGAAGAGAGTGAGGTCAAGAACATATCTGTAGTCTTCCTGTGCTTTTAGGCTTCAAATAAGCAAGTCAAATAAGTAAACTCATTCATGACAGCTTCCTGTAGTTGATGTTATTATCAGCCCCCTCCATTCCCTTTAAGGTTAGAATCTGTCAAATTGTGACTCAAATAGTGTCTCTAGTAAAGTGCCTAATTTCAGTTGAAGCTTGCCATTTGAGAAAGCAATATGCAAAAGATGACTATATCAGGATGAGGAATAGCAGATGCCTAACGAGCAGCAAGAGCTCACAAATCCACCCACAACACTCATCAGTATGGAGGGGAGCAATCACCCTAAAACAAGATGCAATTTACAGACCTAATTTTTGGTTTCTGTGTGAACTAACATTTACGTCAGTGCACAAATAAAATACCCTTTAATTGGACTTAATGTGCCCAGTCATTCTTGATACCTATAAAGGTAGAGATTTGGGAACAAGTTTGTTACTCAAGGGCTCTAAATAGAACCAGAAATGCAAGAGTCCCAAAGCTAGGGGTTGTATTATTTTCATCTTCAATATATTTTATTGCTATTGTTTGGATTTTTCTTTTTTTTTTGTCAGATACCAGGAGAATGAATGTCAGGCTCAAAAACAGGCCTGAAGAGAATAAAGCTACCTTTATGATATCATTAGCGTGTTCTAATGCCCTGAGATTACAAACATGAAATTAAACTTCTTAGATGGAACAAGACCCTTACTTGTGCAGAAAGTGGCGATGGTAGCTGTGTTGCTATATGAAGGGTTTAGCTGTGGGGTAGAGATCTCTGAAAGCTATGCAGCCATCTTCCTGCTACTAGCTTTATACAAGTTTATACAATGTTAAACAAACTGGAAATGAATTTAGCCTTATGGTATGTACATGGGGTGGTTTCTTTTCACCAACATGTAGACCCAAAGGAAGAAAAATCTAAGGACCAAACAATGGAATGAAAAAAATTCACAGATATAAATCAAGAAAACATTGATGAAATAAAAGAAACCTTAAATATACAGATTGAAATGATCTAACCAGGAAAAACTGATATTGAATGAGCATTCTAGTTACTTATCTCTCAGCTCCAAACCCACCCTTCTATATTACATCTAGTGATGCTGGAGCTGGGACCTGCAAATTACGTTTTTCATCAGCTGGATGGCTACTTGTTAGCATCTGCCAATAAGGAGCTGTGGTGGGCTTTGATTTACAGGCTCATAGATGGAAGGAGCTTGCCTTGAATCTCAGCTAAGACTTTGGACTTTGGACTTTTGAGTTGATGCTGGAACAAGCTAAGACTTTGGGGAACTGTCGAGGAGGGATGATTATATTTTGCAATGGGAGAAGGACATGAAGTTTGGGGGGACCAGGGACAGAATGCTATAGTTTGTATATTTGACTTTCCAAGTCTCATATTGAAATTTGATCCCTGATATTGGAGATGAGGCCTAGTGGGAGGCGTTTGGGTCAAGAGCGTGGATCCCTCATGAATGGTTTAATGCCATCCTCACAGTAACAACCAGTGGTTGTTAAAAAGAGCCTGGAACCGCCCTTCCCTTTCTCTTGCTTGCTTTTTCTCTCACGTGCCAGCTCCCCTTTGCCTTCCACCATGAGTGCAAGCATCCAGAAGCCCTCACCAGAAGCAGATGCTGGTGCCATGCTTTTTGTACAGTCTGAAGAATCATGGAATCGATCTAATTGTCCACCAAAGATGGGTGGACAAAGAAAATGTGAAATACAGGGTGACAAGAAGTTCGTGTCCACTCATCATTTGATGGACACTTAGGTTGATTCCATATCTTTGCAATTTTGAATTGTGCTCTGATAAACATTTAGGTGCAAGTGTCCTTTGTAATAAAAGGACTTTAGGGCAGATGCCCTGTAGGGGATGGCCAAATCAAATGATAAATCTACTTTTAGATCTTTGAGGAATCTCCAAACTGCTTTCCATAGGGGTTGTACAAGATTACATTCCCACCAACAGTGTATAGGTGCCTTTGCACTGTAATTGCACAAACGTCTATTTGCGGGGGTGGGGGGACTTTTTAATAATGGTGATTCTGACAAGGGTAAGGTGATATCTCACTGTGGTCTCAATTTGCATTTCCCTGATAATTGGTGATGTTGAGCATTTTATCATATGTCTGTTGGCATTGAGAAAGTCTTTTTATGTTCTTGCCCACTTTTTGATGGGATTACTAGGGTTTTTTGTTTGTTTTTTGATAATTTCTTTGAGTTCCTTGTAGATAGTAGATATTAGCCCTTTGTTAAATGTACAGTTTGTGAGTATTTTCTCTCTGTAGATTGTCTATTTATTGTGTTGATTATTTCTTCTGGTTGTGCAGAAACGTTTTGGTTTAATTAAGTCCCATTTGTTTACTTTTGATGTTGTTGTATTTACTATTGTGGCCTTACTCATAAATTCTTTGCGTAGGCCAATGTCTAGAAGGGTTTTTTCTGTTTTCTTCTAGAATTGTTATGGTTTCAGGTCCTACATTTAAGTCTTTAATCCATAGTCAGAGAAAGAGATCCAGTTTTATTTTCCTACCTGTAGTTATCCAATTTTCCCAGCACTATTTGCTGAACAGAGTGTCCTTTCTCTGGTGCATGTTTTTGTCTGCTTTATCAAAAATCAATTTGGTATAGCTACATGGTTTTATTTCTGGGATCTCTATTCTGTTCCATTGCTCTGTATGTCTGTCTTTGTGCCAGTATCATGCTATTTTGGTTATTATAGCCTTGTAGTATAATTTGAAATAAGTCAGTTTGATGCCTCCACATTTGTTCATTTTGCTTAAGATCATGTTGGCTATTGGGGCTCCTTTTGGTTCCATATGAAGTGTAGGATTATTTTGCCTAGATCAGTGATTTCCAAGCAGTGTGCGGTGAGAGGATCTTAGTTGTACTGCAAAAATTTTTTAAAGATCATTGATTAAAGTATTTTCAAAAGTTCAAAGCACAATAAGTATATTCTTTTTTTCTTACTCTTTTTTTTCTCCCTTTTTTAAATTGCAGATTAACGTAAGGGTAGAAACAATTAGGTTACAATGTTTTTGCATTAGTTAGGTAGAGTCCCTGTAGTAGTTGTGTCTCACCCCCATGAGGTGTGCCATATACCCTTACATAGTACGCATGAAGTGGGAGCACACCCATCCCCCTTCCTTTTCCCCTTTCCTCTCCTCCTCTTTCCTCCTCCCTCCCCCATCCTGAATTGAATTGAGTTTTTCTCTTGTGTGGGTGTGTATTAGATCATCTACTAGCTTCATATTAATATTGAGTACATTGGATACTTAATTTTCCTACTTTTTTTTTGATCAATGTAATTTAAGTGTGCTGCGGAATTCTAAGTATAGCTTCAAGGTGCCATGAGATGAAAGAAGTTGAAAAACACTGATCTATATCCATGAGAAATGATGTTGAATATTTTTTTTTTGAGACATAGTCTCATGCTATTGCTCAGGCTTAAGTGCTGAGGCCTCAGCCTAGTTCCCAGCAACCTCAAACTCCTGGGTTCAGTGCTCCTCCTGCCTCACCCTCCCGAGTAGCTGGGACTACATACAGGTGCCTGCCACAATGCCCAGGTTATTTTTTCTACTCTTAGTAGAGACCAGGTCTTACTCTTATTTAGGCTGATCTCAAACTACTGAGCTCAAGTGATCCTTCTGTCTTGGCTTTACAGAGTGTTAAGATTTACAGGCATGAGCTATTGCCCTGGCCCTCGGGGAGTATCTTTAAGAAATCATTCCTCAGGGCATGAGGCGGATCTCACCTAATCTGCACAGGGCCCCTGGGTGAGGGGTTCTTCTTCAAGTGAAACTTTTCCCTGGAAGTGAGAACAATGTAACCTAAAAATTGTGCCCTCATATTAATTTGAAAAAATAAAAAAATACTCAAAAAAAGAAATAATTCCATACATATTTATTAACACCTACTATGTGCCAGGCACTGTGCTGAGTATAGGGCTACAGTGATGACAAGACAGACCAAGACCTTGTAGTCATTGAATTTATATTTTCATGGAGGCAGGCAGATAATACATATGTGAATGAATAAGGTTATTTGGTAATTAGCTTTAGAATGAAAGTGAAAGTGGGTAACACTGGTGATGTTACTTTAACAGTTGAACTTCCAGGCATTCAGTCACCATCTTGTCTCTGGATATCTATGCCTCTAGCAATACCGGGGAAGTTTTCTTCTGTTATTCTTTCAAATAGGCTTTCTGTGTTTATTACTTTTGCTTTTTTCTCCATCATGGTTACCTATAATTCTTACATGTCTTTTTTTTGCATAATCCCATATTTCTGTAAATTGTTATTCATTTTCCTTTGTTCTTTTCTCTACGTTTTTTTACTGACTGAGTAACTTTGAAATCTTCCTTTTCAAACTCTTAAATTCTTACTTCTGCTTGGTCTAGCCTGTTGCTTAAGCGTTTTGCTACATTTTCAAATTCTCTAAATGACTCCTTGTATTTCTTTAAGTTCTTTTGTCCCTTTTCTAATGTTACTGATCTCTTTAGTGATTTTTCTGTTCATGTCCTGAATTACTTTTTGGTTTTTGTGAGATGTTTTTCTACCATCTCCTCAATTCCATTCATCTTACTTGCCATCCATAATCGGAATTTCAGATCTGTCATTTCAACAATTTCCTTTTGGTTGGAGTTCATTGCTGGGGAGCTACTGTGATCCTTTGGGGGCTGTTATGATAGCCTGTGTTTTTATGTTGCCAGAATTTTTATGCTGGTTCCTTCTCATCTGGGTCCTCCTCTTTCAGCTCAAAACAGATAGCAGATACAGTACACACTTTCTCCTCTGCTTCGAGCTCTGTTGTTTGGTGAAGATAGGAATGGGTCTCTGGGGGGCATGTTTGGGTACTACTATTGAACTTTGATCAGGCAAGAGAGGGACGTGTGTACTGTGAACTTCCAGTGCTGTTGCTCTGCTGTGTCTTCCTGCTCCCCTGTGGTTGTCACTGGCTTCTCTGGGAGGGCCAGCCCCTGGTGCCAGTGGTTCACTTGAGGTGAGGCTGGCCCACAGGACAGGGCATGCATGCAGGGTGGAGGAGGCCCCTGAGGCACAGTGTGCATGTGTGCAGGCCGGGGTCCTGCGGCAAGGCAAACGCAGGGCACAGCAAGTATGCAGGACTTAGCAGGTCTGTAGGGCAGAGGAGCACAGGGCATGGCCCAGAGCAGGCACCCAGTGTGAAATGGGCTAGCAGGTCACAGCTTATGTGCAGGCTGCAGCGGGACCCCAGGACAGAGTGGACCCATGGGGCAGGGTGTCTACACAGGATGGATCAGGTCCACGGGGCACAGTGCTCATGTACTCAGGCCAGGGCACCCTTGAAGCAGGGCATGCTCTGAGGCTGTGTTTCTCCAAGGTCCCACAGGAAGTGCAATTGAGCAGGTTTGCCTAGAACACAGCAGCAGGTGCTGCCCCAGGGTCTCCTGCTCTTTCCAGGGCTTCTGGCAGGGGTGGCAGAGGGGGAAGGGTTCATGTTACCTGCCTACGGGGTCACACATATGCAGGATTCCCTGCTCCTTCCCTGCCTTGTAGAGGTAAGGGGGAGGCAGCAGTCACACATCTGACCCCTGGGCAAAAGTAGACCTGTGGGGTTGGGATGTTACAGTAGCACCAGCCACAGCACCTAGGGCTCACAGCCAGCCATACCTTCTCTCTGGAGCAGTACAGCTGCACAGCCTCTTATCAGCTCTCTGTATCAGTCTAAAGCAGTGGTTCTCAACCTTCCTAATGCTGCAGCCCTTTAATACAGTCCCTATGAGTTGGGACCCACAGGTTGAGAACTGCTGGTCTAGAGGCCTGCAGCAATGGAGAGGCCTTCCCACAGTTCCGATTATAGTATCTTCAGGGGAAGCGTGGAGCCCAGGATTCTCTCCTCTGTCCCTTTCCTGTGTGTGGGTACCTTCCTTAATTACCTCTGGTCCTGCTGAGCAGCTCAGCCCACTTGTCTCTTCTTCACTTCACTCCTTCTCTTTGTGAATTCCCAGAGCTCTGGCTCAGATGATCAATCCAAAGGTGGATGTGTATTCACCACTTTCAATCCTCTCTATGAGAACAGCACTGCTCAGGCTGCGTCTAAAGCCCTGTCTTGGCCCCCACCCCTTGAAATCTTTTTGATGAAAGTAAAATAAGAAATTTTCTCAAACAAAAGATGAATGGAGACTCTATGGCAAATGAATCAGCAATAGCATTGACCCCACTTACATATATGCCGAACACTAAATTAAGGTGCTGGACTGCAAATGTAGAATATAGCAATGAAATGATATAATTACTAACAAAACTAAGGAGGTAAAAAAGATGCATACCCTAACAAATTGTTCCTTCTTTGTAGATACGCAATTGACTTTTATAAACTTGGTTCTTTTTAAAATTCGGGAAACTCTCTGAACTCTCTTCTTAACTCTGTTCAATTATAAATTCTTTCAGGTTTGCTATGCAGATAATTACATGATCTGCCATAAAGGCAACTTTTCCTTCCTTTTAAATTTTAAATTTTTTTTTTTTTAGCAGTTTTCTCTGGTATAAGGGGCCAGCGCCTTACTCCTTGAGCCACAGGCACCACCTTTCAATTTTTAAATTTACATTAAATTTTTGTTCTTGCTTTATGGCACTGGCAAGGATATCCAGTACAATGTTGAATAGAAGTGGTGATAGAAGGTTTCTGTGCCACTTTTACTGCTCTTAAAGGTAATTCACTTTGTCAGCATTATATGCAATAACTTTTATCAATATTTAAAAATGTCTTTTTTCAAGTCAGAGAAGTTCCCTTTTATTTCAAGTTGCTGAGTGCTATGATCATGAGTGAACACTGACTTTGTTATCATGTTCATTTGCTGCATCCATATGGCTTTTGACTTTAAATTGTCAATACAGTAAATTATATTGATCAATTTTCTAATATGAAACCAATCTTGTACTCCTGGAGTAAACTAAACATGGTCATCTCTTTAAATGTTGCTAGATGCAATTTCTTTTCATTTTTTTTTTTTCTGAGACAGTCTTATTATGTCACCCACGGTAGAGTATCATGGCATTGCTGCTCACAGCACACTCAAACTCTTGGGCTTCAGTGATTTTCTTGCCTCAGCCTCCCAAGTAGCTGGGATTATAGGCACCCGCCCAGCTATTTTTTTGTTGTAGTTCTCATTGTTATTTGGCAGGCCCGGGCTGGGTTTGAACCTGCCAGCCCTGGTGTATGTGTCCAGTGCCCTGGCCACTGAGCTACAGATGCCAAGCCTAGATGCAATTGCTTAATATACTGTTTAGGTTTGCTGTATTCATTCATCAATGAGAGCAGCTCAGAATTTTCCTTTGTTGTATTATCCTTTTATTGGTTTTGGACTCAAGATTGTACTGGCCTCATCACGTGAGTTGAGGTATGTCTCCTCTTTCTTTGCTTACCTGTGGTCTACCACATAATAAATTTTTATGAGTTAATCCTATGTGCTTGAAAAAAAAGTGTTTTCTCGAGTTTGAGAATGCAGTGTTCTATGTGTGTCCATTGGGCCTAGCTTATTGATTGTTACATTTAAATCTTTTGTATCTTTACTGAATTTTCTGCTTGAGAGAGAGTTGTGAAAATTTCCCATCAAGATAGTGGCTTTGTTTATTTCTTCTTATATTCTTATTTGTATGAGAAATATATAAATTTAAAAGTTTATGTCTGGTTGATAATATAAAATATGGGGGAAGATAAAAATATCTTTTTCCTCCTCTTGAACAACGCAAAGAGCCTAGCATTTTCTCTCTTGACTACTCTCCATACTCAAATGGCTGTCCAGTATTTTAGTTCCATCTTGTTTTTAACTTTAAAAATTAGACATGATTATCTTCATATTTACTTATTTTATTGTTTTATAGTCTCAATTTAGATTTTATCCATTTTCATTCCTTCATACATATCAGACCTTACATCTGAGATTGTTTTCTCCTGCTTGAATGATAATCCCTTAGCATTTACTTTAATGGGATGATCTACTGATGAAGATCTTTTAAGTTTTGTTTGTCCCCAGAAAGTTTTTATTCTGTTTTCATTCTCGAAATGTACTTTCTGTGGGAATGAAACCCTAAGTTAACAGTCATTTAACTTCAGAATATTAAAGATATTATTCGACTGCCTTCTGGCTTCAGTTGTGGCTATTGGTCTAATAGCTGTTCTTTTATAAGGTATGGATTTCTTTTTATTTATCCTGTTAGTGATTCATTAGGATTGTATAATGAGGTTTAGGTATATCAACAATTCTGGGAAATTACACTCCATTTTCTCTTTGAATGGTGTGGGGCTGAGGAGAAAGTTCTTTTTTACTCCAGAAGGTTTGCTGGAAGATCAACTCACAAGAAGGCAGATTAATAAGACAAAGAGATTTATTTACCATGCACCTGAAGAGAATCACAGAGTGATTACTCAATTTCCTAATGAGGTCCTGGAGTTTATATACCCTCATTTTAGAGGAAAGGGGAGATGAGGAATACAGGTAATTCTGATGAGTGGCAATAAATAGTTCTTAGGAAGGATGAATAGATACTTGGGATAAGGAATGGATGGGGAAAACCAGATTGACTGGTAAATGATTCTCTTTAGAAACTAAATTAACCTAAGGTAGACATTATCTTAAAATGGATTAGGTCATGTCTGGTTGCATTTTTGATCTTCTTTCCTGATATATTGAGATAACTGGGTGGGGAATAGAAGTCCTTTGTTTTTTTTTTTTTTTTTTTTTTTTGATGAGTCTGGTTTTATGCAGATAGAGGGAAAGCCCCTTCCAGCACCTATTGATCTCTAAGGGCCTTTAATACAAAATAACCTTTATACCAAGGAGTCATATTTTGGGGTGAAATTTCCTAAATTCCTTAAATAGTTATGTTCCTCCACATCTTTTAATCTTTCTGTTATAGGTTTTATCTCCCCTCTCTGTATAGTTTCTTTAGATCTCCCAACTGGAATCATAACGTATTCCTCTGATGGCTCAGCCTCTTTCCTTCCACGTTGCAGCAGTGCCAAGGATGAGGCCTCCCAGTGGCACTTTCCATCTATTCATGTGGGATCTATCTTATGCTTCTCTCAGGAAACATTAATTTAAGTGGGGGTTATTCCTGGCACCCTCTCTGCTTGGCAGTCCCCCACCTTGACATTTCCCTCCAATTCTGATTTCTCTCCTCCAGTATTACAGTGATGCTCTAGCAAGCTGTATAGCTAAGGGGCCATCCAATGAGGGCATAACATTCCACCTTCTTTTCTAGTAGCCATTCACAACTGTATGAATAATTCTCTTGAAGCCCTCATCTTGGCTTTGAAAAAGGGAAGCAACTCTCCATAACCCAATCAGAGAAAGGTTGATGGTAATGGTGAAGGGTCAAAACATCTCATTCTGAAGATACTAGAGAGCCATGAGATCTCCCTGAGTTCTTCCACTATATTCACTAGGAGGGGTGGAATAGGGTCTGTTTTTTTAATCTCCAGTTCATATTTTTTTTTTTTTTTGCAGGAGAGTGACTGACCTCAACTCTAGATGGTTTTCTGAACCTGGATTTAGGATACTAATTAGTCTCTTATGAGCTTTAGGCCTTAAGTATAATTCCAGGGAAACAGGAAAGTCCTCCTCCACATCCAGTTACACACAGTAGGGTGGCGCCTGTGGCTCAAAGGAGTAGGGTACTGACCCCATATGCCAGAGGTGGTGGGTTCAAACCTAGCCCTGGCCAAAAATTACAAAAAACAGACAGTTACACACAGTATTATTTTTGAGAAAGGTTGCTCAACCATTGGCATTCTCAGCTGTTACTGTCAGTTATATTCCCAGCTTTACTCATTAATGTACTGTGTGTAACTCCAATAATTAAATATATATGTGTTTAGAAGAACCACTAACTCTTTCTGAGATCTTAGTTCTTATATAGTAATTTATCTTATAATTTCTAAAATTATATTTGTTATAAGGGATAGTTTGTTAAACATTTTAAAATATATGAAATCTACACAACTCAATAGACCCTATCCTCATCTTGGATATGCCCTCAGACAACAGCAAACAGACAAAACATCAACTTCTGGTTAGCTTTCCAAATTAGAGTGAGTACAAGCACAGTTTATTGATTGTCTGGGATGAACAAACACTAGCACCATCCATTAAGAACGTTAATTAGGGCAGTCATCAATTAAAGTAAAGCAGGCCTTGGGCTGAGAATAGACATGATGGAAAACAGTCATGATTTGCTAATTATCTAATCACTAAGGGACATTAGTTGAGTTAAAGGGTATTATGACTCGCATAAAATGGTGAAATTTTTAAATAAAATATCATATGCTTTTTGTAAAGCAAGATAAAAAAGATAGAAAAACATTTTAAAAATCCCATAAAACTCCCCACAAATCCACTGACCTAGAGATAAACACTATTAACATTTTGGTAAACATACTTATGAACAAATTTTAAATGAATCCCATTTCATGATGATTTGGGGTATTCTATACATTGCCATTCCAGGTGCTTCTAAATATCCCCTATAACTTCTTTATATTCTTTCATTTTATAGAAGATAAATGATTATCCAGTATCTATTTGTGGACACGCCTCTGCACAGTGTTGACCTCCAGAAAACTGGAATGTAAAGAGGTCATGGACACTATTGAGAAGCATCAAAAGAATTCAGTTGTTGTCTACAATTTGGGGGAAATTCCTAAACTTTATTTTAAAAGATTGTATTTAATAGCATAATGTTAGCAGCAACTTAGTTTTGCCCTGTTGATCCCATGCTGATGTTAAATCTGAGGTAAGTTCTTTTTGGTTTTCTTCTGTGTAGCTCTTCTTTATAATTGTGTTTACGGTGTCTCTTTTAATTGCTAAGCAGGACTGCCACCTAGCTTCAGTTCCTTAAGCTATCAGTATGTCAGAGCTTCCATCAGATAAGGGGTCAGCTTAAAGATCCCTTCAAATGCCTTTATCACTTAGCACTGCAAGTAAGTGCCTTTATCCCAGGGCAAAGAAGCCCTTCATTTAGCCTACTATTGTTTGCAAACAGCAAAGATTTCAGAGGAAAACCTAGAATGATTATTCCTTGTATAATCTACAAGGGGATGGAGCAAAGGGGAGTATGCCATTGTCCTTGGTCAGGGGAAGTGGGCAGGGTCAGCCTTTTTCCCCAAGGAGATCTTAAGTTTTCTACATCATTCATAATGTCAGGTGCCTTGTAATGAAAATAATTACTTGATGACTATCATAATCAATGGTTCTCAGCCTTGGCTGCACGCTAGAATTATCTGGAAAGCTTTTAAACAGTATCAATGGCTGGGCTCCACCTCCAGAAACACTGAGTTAGCTGTTCCAAGACATTTCTCAGGCAATGGTATTTTTAAGCTTCTCAATGATTCCAATGAACCCCCACAATTTCAAATCACTGGTTGAAATGAATAGAAGGGAGAGGAAATCTCATTTTATCTATATCTAGCTCATATTATGCAAGATGTATATTTGAACATGGGGAAATAGGAAAAAGGGTATTTATTTTTTCATTTTGATCTTTTGTGTTTCAATGCTGTCTTCTTATATAATTTATCATCCAAATCAGGACACTTATGAGACTGAAAGAGGGAGCTATTAACAATTATACCAGGACAACAGTTGTTAACTGTAATTATGCAGGCAACTTGGGACCAATTGTCACTATGATTACAGCTATGGCTCGCTTGTCCTTTTGGTCTCAGCAATGGCCAAAAGTTAAGTTATTGATGTTTCAATATCTGCCTGTTGGAAGGCTTTTAAGTCACTTTTTAAAAACAAGGGTCTTCATCATATCAAATTTTGGCAATCATTTTTTTGAAACTAATTTTTTTGAGTGTTTAAAAATGCACTTTCTGAAGATTTTTTTCCATATTTTTATTTCACTTCAAGATTTTGAAGTATTTCTTCTTTTTCTATTGTCTATGAGATTTTGCATGATCTATTTTTTGAAATTATCTT
>CAUYQV010166776.1:0-32421 GCA_963574575.1 Galagoides demidoff
GGTTCATCCTATAAGGGTAGACATGACTCTCTCTAAGTGTAGAATATAAATGTCTTAACACAATAACTAAGAAAAAGACATGAAGACTATGTTAACCAGTTGGATGAAAGTATTTCAAATTGTATACAGAAACAGTACACTGTACCCCATGATAGTATTAACGTACACTGCTATGATTTAATAAAAAAAAAGATATTTCTTAATATGTGCCTTGTATCCACTATGTAGCAGGAGCTATGGTGTTGGGGGATAGAGGCATACATAGTCCTGAAAAAGTGAGACCAAAATCCCTGCCCTAAAGGAGCTAACAATCTAGGTAACAAATCAGACAAAGAAGTGGATTAGTATGTTAGAGAGCGAAGAGGATCTGTGGTGTGATGTCCCGTGCAGGTCCCTGTCAGTGAAGGGCGTGCCGTGCCGTGGCTGGTGGGACTGTCAGAGACACTCGCCCTCACAGGGAGACTGCAGGGAGCTGTGCTGCCCAGAGCAAATCCAGTGACTGGTCTCAGAGTATGAGGCTCTGGCCTGGCTGTCTGGTCAGCAGGCGACTATGCTGAAGCCACAGCTAGCTCCAGAACTCCCTGTGACCAAGGCTGTCACTGAGATTTGCACAGTGGCCTGATTTTTCCCTTTGCCCACTCCTGCCACCTTAGGCCTGGACTGGGTGAGGTGGGTGAGGCTGATGGGTGCAAAGCCGGCAGGTACCCTCACTCCCGGGGGGCACAAGGGCAGGGTGGCTTGGGAAATAACAGCTTATTTCCAAGTAAAAAGGTTTAAAAAATACAGGCTTTCTGTGCCACATAATGGTTTTAGCGTTGTGAAGATTCTTTAAGCAACAATTTGGAATCAAAATTTAGATTAAATTTCAATCCCATATGATGCTTTAAATGCAATATCAATTCAATAAATAACGTTTAGGCAGGGGTTGCTTTCATGTATGTAGGCAATAACAGATACCAATGGATTATAACTGTCTCTTTGGGAAATAGACAAGGTGCTTTTGACATCAATTGAATAAAATATCTGTATTTTAGAAACATCAAAAACATGAAGAAAACGTGTGACTTAGTCTTGAGAAATCCTAGTAATAGGTACTGTAATTATTCCTGTATTTTACTAAAACATACCAAATGTATATCATGTTATATATCATTCTACTGAATCTTCACAATAGACATGTAAGATAGAAATTATTAATTTTATTTTAATGAGAAAATTGGATCAAGGAGTTAGTAAGATAAGAGTCTAGACTCTAACTGAGATTTTTTGGCTTCAAAGGCCCTGCTCTTTCCCATGGGCACTTTTTTTTTTTTTTTGAGACAAAGTTTCACTTTGTTGCCCTCAGTAGAGCACCTTGGCATCATAGCTCACAGCAACCTCAAACTCCTGGACTCCAGCAATCCTCTTGCCTCAGTTTTTCTATTTTTAGTAGAGACGGGGTCTTGCTCTTGCTCACGCTGGTCTCAAACTCCTGAGTTCAAACAATCCACCTCCTCAGCTTCTCAGAGTGCTGGATTACAGGCGTGAGCCACCACACCCAGCTGTGAGCATGTTTGAAGGCTGTTCCTGCAATAAGTACAGTTTTCTCTTTATAAATCAACAGGTCAGCTGAATAGAGCTCTGAACCTGGAATCAGAAGTCAGAAACTGCTCCAGAAATTTTTAAAGTATCCCCCCAACACCTTTCAAAATGGTGTTGTCAAATTTTATAAAAATAATTCGATTGAGTGCCATGTTGTCTTATTTTTTAGGAGCTCAATTAGTTTCCTTCATAATTGTTCAGTGTGCATGTGTGTGTGCATGTGTATGTGAACAATTACTGGGTTCCTGAACTGAATTTGCATTTTTTGCTTACAAAATAGAATATATTTTTGCAAATATAGCACACTGAAAGCCTAGAGTTGATACATTCACTGAGTTGTATTACCCTGTTTAGATTAAAGCTCAATTTGAGAAAAAAAAAATTCTATGTTCATTAGTTTTTTTCCCCCGTACAAACATATTTGCCCAAATAAGGTAATTTCCAATGACAGGCATTTTGTCAGGAGGTTTGAAGAACTCAGGTGTAATTCTGTGGATCTGGTGGCCTGAACATGAAGCCTATTATCCCCTAACACCAATGTGACCCCCATCCACCAGAAATGCTCTGGTGAAGACTATGGAATTATAGACCATATTTAGCTGATAAACTGGTGGATTAAAAAACATTTAAAAAAGCCATGTTCTATTTGCAAAATCGAAAGAGTCAAACCTAATATAAATTAGGGATTTGGGGTGATGATGTATCCATGTAAGTTCACAGATTGTAACATATACCCCAATTTGGTAGGGGATGTTGGTAGCTGAGGAGGCTGGAGGTGTGTGTGGTACAGAGGGTACATGAGAATTCTAACAGTAAAGTCTTTAAAAAATTAAAAAAAAATTAGAAACAATGTTAAAGGAGGTAAAAATACTCTGAGGACCTGACTCGTTGGAGACTTGCCTCCAGCCTGCTCTGACCTCCGGGAATGCATCAGCACTTTCTGCGTCTCTCCCCTTCTCTCCACGGTGATGACTCCAGGCCCACTGTCCTATCCAACTGCTGCCTCCACCTCCATAGCTTCCTCCCCTGCTTCACAGATGACCAGCGACTCTCCCCTCCTTTTCACTCCCTGAATCATCTCTCACTTCCCCTTGAATCCTCAAGGAAGAGACTCTTCTTAGACCTTAGGCTAACACCTTCGTATGCTTACTGGATTTTACTTTGTGCATTGAGCTGAATAATATTTCACCCAAATCATGACCAACTAGAACTTCAGAATGGGGCTTTATTTGGAAATAAGGTCTTTGCTGATGTAATTATAATAGTTACGAAGCCATTATACTAGTTACAGAGGGTCCCAAACCCAACATATTGTTGTCCATAAGAGGAGAAGGCAGGGCGCTGCCCATGGCTCAAAGAGTAAGGCGCCAGCCCCATATACCGGAGGTGGTGGGTTCGAACCCAGCCCTGGCCAAAAACTGCAAAAAAAAAAAAAAAAAAAAAGAGAGAGAAGAGAAGGCACACAGAGACACAGACATGGGGGAGCAGCCTGAGTGCAGGGACTGGAGTTATGCTGACACAAGCAAGGAACGCCAAAGACTGCTGGCAACCACCAGGAGCCAAAAGAGGCACAGAGGATGCTTCCCTAGAGCCTTCAGAGGGATTATGGCTGGCTAACACCTTGATTTTGGACTTGGAGCCTCTATAACTGTGAAAGAATGAAAGCTGCTGTCCCCAACCTCTGGGCTGCAGACTGGTATAGGTCTGTGGCCTGTTAGCAACTGGGCTGCAGAGCAGAGCGTGAGCAGTGAAGCTCCATTTGTGTTGACAGCATCTCCCCAGCCTTGGCGTTGCCACCTGAGCTCCACTTGCCCTCAGGTCCACAGCATCATTAAAGGAGCATCATCACAGGAGCGGAAATCCTCCTGTAAACTGGACACGTGGGCAATCTAGGTTTCCGCCTCCTTATGAGAATATAGTGCCTGGGTATCTGAGTGGAGCTGAGGGGGGATGCAGGTGCTGGCAAGTGGCTGCAAATAAAGGATGAGGCCATCTAGCTGCAGGAAAACAAGCTCAGGGCTCCCCCTGATTCTGCATTATGGTGACTTGTATAATTATTTCATTATATATTACAATATAATAATGATAGAAATAAAGTGCATAATAAATGTAATGTGCTTGAATCATCCCCCTGATGTGTGGAAAATTGTCTTCCATGAAACCTGTCCCCAGTGCCGAAAAGGTTGGGGACTGATGGTTTAAAGCCACCTCGTTATGACCGCCCTAAGAAACTTAATATGGAGTTTGGTAACAACAGTGATTCCTTTAGAACCTCACCTCATTATTCACATTCCTGCATTTTCAATGAATTGATTAATAAACCTTGGTATAAGTACACTGTGGAATAATATTCAGCTATAAAAAGATAGAGATTTTGCATCTTTGGTAACAACCTGGGTGGAGGACATCGTCCTAAGCAAAGTATCCCAGCAATGGAAAGACAACCATCACGTGGACTCAGGGCTAGATTGAAGCTGGCAAATTAAAAGCTGCAGGCTACATGAGAGACTAACTCAGTTGGATTCAAGTGTGGGGGAGAGAGGTTTGGTGGTCTCCCACCCAACGGGTACACTGCACAGGTATACGGCACATTTCCTGGGTCAAGGACACAGTTAGAACTCAGACGTTAACCTAACAGATGCAAACTATGTAACCAAATTGTAACCTCATATCAATCTGAAATAGAAAAATCCCTACCCCCCATTCCTTGCATCTTCAATTTCTCCCTCCTGTACTCTTTCAATCCTATCTTCATTTATGCTCATTCTAGCCTAATATAATTTTTTTATTAAATCATAGCAGTGTACATTAATACTATCATGGGGTACAGTGTACTGTTTCTATATGTAATTTGAAATACTTTCATCCAGCTGGTTAACATAGCCTTCATGTCTTTTTCTTATTGTGTTAAGACATTTATATTCTACATTTAGAGAGATTCACATGTACCCTTATAGGATGAACCATAGGTGTGATCCCACCAATCACCCTCCCAGCCTAATATAATTTTTAGAAAAACGTCTCTGTGTTGGCTTGCCTTGATAGTTCTTCAAGAAACTGTTTCCATTTCCCACTGTTAGACACCTTTCCTTTGTAATATTGAATTCTTAACTATGGTCAGACCCCCTTGATAACTATTTACCATTTATCATGTCAAATTCTCACCCTCCTGTCTGGCTGTTCTGGGCTTTCCTTAATTTAGTTCCTCCCAACTTCTCAGACTCCTTCACCTGCCTCCTCGGCTCCAATCGGGTAGTTCTATCCCCGAGTCTTCATTCAGTGGTCTCTCCTGATTTTATTTCTGGAACACCGGGAGGCTCTCTGCAGGCTTCCTTTCTCTCCGTCTCTATGAAGGGAGTTGAGTGTCAAAACTCAACTCAAGGGCTCCCTCCTCTCTGAAGATTCTCCCATCTTCCTCCAAATACATTTCTTTCTTTCTGTTCTAAACTCCCTTTGCAGTTTCAGTCACCACCACACGAATGCATCCTTTTGTTCATTATGATTTTGCTACTTCTTTTAGCCCTTCTGACTTGATTTTAAGCTGGTAAAAGATGATGCCTTTATATTTCGTTCCATCCCCTTCACAATGAAGGACACGCATGATGCTGTAAATAAACTCATGTTCTTAAATTCCAGGGCAGTCATGGGCTATTCTGTGAACATAGCTGACGATTTCTGTTAGGAGACAATGTGCTTAATCTGTTAGAACTCTCTGAGGGGGCCAATAAGCACACGGACATATTTTTTTAACCTTTCAAAAAGCCTTGACAACGTTCCACACCAGAGGTTATTTTAAAATAAAAATGAGTCATGATGAGATTGTGGGGAATGTTTTGTCATGGTTAGGGAACTGGCGTAGGGATCGGAAAGAGCCCGAACCAACTCTGCTGGTAACGAATTCCATATGTTTACAACCTTCTGCCCGAAGAGAATGGGGGCCTTCCCTGAACAGTGGGTCATACAGAGGGGGACCCTGAAATGGTTCGCAGTTCAGTTTTATTAAGTATGTTTTGGCAGAGAGCTTACCAAGAAATATTTCTCAGAAGTAGAATGCCAAATCAAAAGAGGGAAAACTCGAGAAGACTTTGGGAGGATACATGTCATCAAAGAAGTGACTGATGAGGCTGAGTGCTGGCAGTGACAATGGGGAGCACTGGAGGAAAAGAAACCCACTGGTTTTAGGAGGTGATGAGTTCTGAGCTATCTGTTACTACCAAGCTAGGGAACCAAGACATTCGGTTCTTTGGATGGATCGTTTGGCATGTCTTCAGAGAGTATGGTTATAATATTTAACAAACATGTATTTAGAGGAAAGGCCAGTGCCTGCCCCAGGGAAAAGCTGAGAAGGTGGTGGTTCTAACTTCTTTTCTGTTGTCCTGAGAACAATCCAGTTGAATCCCAAAGTTGCCTATCTGTATCAAGAAAACAAAATAACGACTCTACAAGTGACTGATCCCACCTTCCCCAGTGACCCTCTATTGATACTCTCTTACAACTTTCTTTCCAACTCTCACCTCTGCACGCCAAGAAGTATTGCTATTCTGAATGTACTCCTATTTGGTAAGGAAGGAATTTTAATATAAGAGTTTCTTCTTACTGAAAATTAGTCTTGGAAGGAAAAGAGAATCTACAAATATCTGAAAGATGTGGATGATCAGAAAGAAAGAGGGCTTTATCACAGGAGAAAGCATGATTCTCACCTGATGATGGCATCTAGGGCCATCCTGAGGGGATGTGGTTAAATGGGTACAGGGTGCCTGGGACCCCCAGGCTCAAAGAAAACATTCCCAGGGTAGGCAAGACGTTGATAGCCATGAGACCAGGTGTTGAAGACTTTGCTGGTGAATACTTTACAGTTGCCAATTTCAAGTCTAGAAACTTCTGTGACAAGTAATCACAGAGCATGTGAAAATTGCAACTCCTAGCCTTTCATACACTTATAAAAGATTTAAACAGACAAAACGGGTAGGCGTGAAGCTAGTTTTATTTTAGGGGTAAGCCCATCTGCCAGTAAAGCTGAGATTAGACTGGTTTACAGAAAAATCACGATTTTGAGTTAAAGAGATAACAACTCTTTTGTTTAGCAGTCCAAATATATAAAGCAGAAGTCATGCTAGACTGAGCTCCAAACAGTGAGGAGCGAGGACTACCTTTAAAGGAGAAAACACGACTTTTCTTTCTTTCTGTTTAAGTTTTTTAAGAAGTCCTGCACAATAATCGCAGCCATTTCTAGGCAACTTAGCAGCAAATTATTGGCATTGACAGACAGTTGAAGGAAGGAAGAAGCCAAATCCACAGTGGTGAGCACAAAAGAGGAATTTGCCCTTGGCAGGGCCCTAGTGGTAGAGAAGCTGAATCAGGGATTTAGGAAAATAGGGAGCCAGGGCAAGAAACAGGCATCTGTGCTGACAGCAGGAGGGACCGGACTTTCAGGATGGCACCCATCAGAAAGGATTTTTTCTTTCCTCTCTCAATAGTCATGGACAGATATTTTAAGAAGGGTCAACAACATTAGAAAGACTAATTAATCTTTCTATATAAAAATGGATCACATTAGGAGTCCATAATTTCCTGAAAGTAAGAAGTCATACAATGACTTTTTCAATACAAGGACCAATTTGACCTTATAGAGCAGGTATAATGTAGTAGTTAATGGGCGGCATTCTGGGGACACTGTACTAGACAAGGCCACCTAGCCTTCATGGAACTGACTGTGGAACCCCCTATCCAAGGGGCAGAAGCATGGGGATGCATACACAAAGCCTTTAGTGGCCATCTTGACCCTCACCCTCTTCACCTCTCTTGCCACTTTCAGCCTGCCACAATGTGGCCAGCCTTTCCTTACGGCACAAGTCACACTGAATTATGACTGCTTGTTTCCCTGGAGCTCCTTAAAGTTACAGATTATATTTTGCAGAATATATGCTCATTGGCTAGTTAATTTAATTAATGGAATGGAAGCATACGCCTTAAGGGGACTTAAGACATGTATACGGAAATATCTAACAGTGACAGTTTAAAAATAAATAAATAAAAGACAGCACTGAGGTAAAGGGAAAATGGGTTAGAAAAAGTAAGATAGATCGAGGAATGAGAAAAAAACTCTTCTACTGAATTTTTCAGGGTAGAGGGAGATCTTCCAGGCAAAGAAGTGAAGTTACGAAGGTGGAGAGTTCCGGCATGTGGCATGTTTGAATAACAATGATATTAGAGCCCCCGGTGGAGAGGGGTAGGTGGTGGTGATGAGCTGGAGCTCAGGTGAGAGCCATAACATGGAAGACTCTATGAAGAACAGCTATGGAATAGGATTTTATCTTGTGGGAACCCTGGAGCTAAAAAGTGTCATGACTAGATCTGTGTTTTAGAACTCTCTCTCCAGAAACAGGTTATAGGATGGACTAAAACAAATTGTAGAGCCCGGTCTGTTCCTTTTCTAATCTCAACTCTCTCTCCTCAGAAGGTGATCCTCCCTCTTATTTTCCTATTTTGAATGAAAAAAAAAAAATGACCATTTGGTGTGAATTGTTTTGAATACTTTATCTCTCCCTCAGTCTGCCCTCATGCCCAGGCCTCCTAGTCAATGAAAGAGGTAGTTCTTGTCCTGCCTAAGCCTCATTAGTACACAATATTTGGTCAAGCATTTGACTTCCTCTCTCCTACCTTTTACCTCGTCTCTGTCTTGGCACCTGCTCCATAGCCAATGAAATATTCTCCTCCTCATACCCCAGATTCCCCTTTCTCCTTTTCCTCTTCCACAGTTAGGTTGCTGGAGTTTTTCTGTGTCCACAGCCTGTATTTCTTCTCTTTTCCTCAACCAATTTCAACCTGGATTTGATCCCAAATTTCTCTTGCCAAGATTTCAGTGACCTTCAAGAATCTAAGTCTAAAGAATTCTTTCATTATTATCTCATTTGATGTGACCATGGCATTTGAAACAGTAGACTATCCTCACCTTGAAATTGTCTTTTCTTTCATTTTCTTTTTCCTTTTCCTTCCATATAGAAAACATTATTATTACATCCCAAGCTTTTTGCAGGCTTACAATCCTATGCTTTCCTCTTAAATGTTTAAGTATTCCAGAAATACTTATCAGGACCAGAGAAAAAAGATGGACTATAGGGACATCTTTGGGCATCACTTGTACATGCATCCACATGAAACCACTGTTGAGATGATGTATGATAAAGAAAGAAAAAGAATAATGATAGAATCTAAAGGAATATCGGTGTTTAGTAGGTTGGGGAAAGAAAGCAGATAAGAGAAAGAAAGGGCAATCAGATGTACAGATGGACAAGAGAGAGGGAAGCATGGGAAAAGCCATGAAAGAAGAGATTTAAGAGGAAGGTGGCCCACATCCCATAGGAGGTGAAGTAGGACCTCCCTTAGGAGGTCAAGTAGGACAATACGTACATAATTCACTGGATGTGGTGACTAACATTCCAGTGTGGCCTTTGATGGGACAATTTCAAGGAAAACAGAAGAACAGAAGTTACTGAAAGAATGGAAGGTTAAGAAATGGAGACATTAAATTTATACTCCATTTCAAAAACCTGAGATGACAAAGGGGGGAGGAGAGAGAGAAAGAGAACAATTTGAGAAGGAACGCTATTGAGGGAGGTCTTTGTCTCTGTCTATGCCTGCTGCTATAACGAAAGACCTTAGACTGAGCAACTTCTAAACAGGAATTTCATTCTCACAGTTCTGGACCCTGGAAAGTTCAAGATCAAGGTGCCTGCAGATTCAGTGTCTGGTGAAGCCTTGCCTTCTGCTTCCAGGATGATACCTTGTTGCTGTGTCTTCACATGGCAGAAAAGATGGACGAGCAAAAGTGTAGAATGCTGTGTAATGCCTCTTTATATGGGCATTAATCCCATTCTTGACCTAATCACTTCCTAACCCCCCTCCCCAATAAAAGGCCCTCTCATCACATTGTTGATTAAGTTTTAGCATATGAATTGGGGGATCAGGGATACATTTAGACCATAGCAGCTCTTTAGGATGGTAAGTATCTAAACACACTTTAAAAGCCCAGGCAAGCTTAGAAACTAGTAAGACCTAACCTTATGATGAATAAAGTGTTAGTTTACACAGAGGTTATTAGTAAATATAGTCCTCATAAATGGATATTTATCAAAGAATCATCTAAATGGACTGAAATGCTAACATTTTATAGCATTTGTTGTAAATGAATATGGTATGGTAACTTATCACAATATTTTCTGAGAGTAAGAAGGTTTTGTGTATTCAAAGTATCGACGGGACATGGCATTGTAAAACATAAAACAACTTTGTAAATGTGGATAAAATGGAAAAGGATGTCCAGTTAGTATCTGGAGGCCTGGATCTGTGACCAACCCTTTAGCTTCTTCAGGGCCCTCTTTCCTCAATTCAAGTTGAGGGGTTTGATCAAATGATCTCATCTTCCCTAGGTATTTTAAAGGACTCCTTTCAACTCCAGTAATCTTGGCTGTTTCTCATTCTAAGATCTATGTACATAGTCTCCTGAGTCTTTGAGTTCCTAATGAAAAATTCTTAATTTTATGATTTCATGTTAAACTAAAAAAAAAAAAAAAAATTGAGCCTTGGGATGACAAATTCATTACTGCAGATTGCAGTATCCACACTTATTTTTATATTTACAAATTTATGTCTAAGTTGGCTTTTTAATACTCTAAAGGCCTTCAGGTAAAATGTTAATATGCTGGAAAACTTTTCTACCTACCTAGGAAAATTTGTCCTATTTTCAAATTGATAACCTATGCCCTGGATCCACCAATGAACTTATGTAGAGTTATTTCATCTGACTTAACCACAAAGTTTCTTCTTTACATCAATAATTTTTGGCTAAAAGACATTTTCATAAAATAAGACTTTCATTTCATAAGTGATTTCACACATTGACACTGTGATGAGACACCATGGAAATGACATGCAGAAAGGGGTAGATGTAAAACTTAGCCCTGAATCCATGTGTTCAGGTCAGGCAAAATTAAAAGACATTTGAATGCTCTGCAGAAATAAACACTTAGCAGAAATTTGGTTAGAAAAATTTGGTGGGAAAATAGAATAATCGCATAACAAATAATACAGAACTGAAAAGAAACTTGGCCATTGTAGTAAATTACCTCTCATATCAAGTGAGAGGATTACATTTTAACAAAACAACCTTGTCCCCATTCAATTACTTCATTGAAATTTTTTGATTTGGGGTTTATATTTAATGTATAAATTTATCTGGATTTGATAGCTATATAAAAAACTATAGATATAAGAATTTTATACTTGGATTTATGCTTATGGATATTTAAATAACATTTCAATTAAATAATATGGGTATCACTTGGCTCGGCACCTATAGCACAGTGGTTACAGTGCCAGCTACATACACTGGGGCTTGTGGGTTCAAACCTGGTCCAAGCCAGCCAAATAATGACAACTGCAACAAAAAAAATAACTGGGCATTGTGGCGGGCATTTGTAGTCCCAGCTACTTGGAAGGCTGAGGCAAGAGAATCACTTAAGCCCAAGAGTTTGAGGTTGCTGTGAGCTACGACACTATGGCACTCTACCCAGGGTGACAGAGTGAGACTCTGTCTCAAAAAAAGATGTCCATATTTAAGGTTTAAGAATCTGGTATTGATTATATAGCTCTACATATTTTTGTAAATTCCCTTAAGCAAAGAATGAGAAAACAGATAGCATTGGTAGCTTAGGGATGTGCATGATATGCAGAAAAGCCTGGTAATGATGGAGATTTCACGGACAAAGCTTCTTCATCACCAGGCTCACATCCTCAAACCAAGGAAAAGCCACAGGGAAAGATAGCATTAGATCTCAAAAACCATACTGTTTGGAAAAGCCAAATGAATGGGTTTGGTTCAGGTGACAAAGCAACTTGCACAATGTAATATTGGTTTTGTGTGTACATTCAAAGAATCAGATATCAAAAGTTACATATTAGTCAGACATGTACCAAAAGTGGTTTTCAAAAGACCAATTCAAGGCTGGAGCATTAAAAAAGAAAGCAGTCAGGAGGACACCTGGTGACCTATCAGTGATGGTCAGACCCTTCTGAGAGGACAGGTGCAGTGAGCAGCTTCACAGTTCAGTGAAGACAGAGCCGAGCACCACAAAGATGGCTGAGAATGGAATCAGACCAGTGTATGAAAAGGGGTTAAAGAAACCAAAGATATTTAGCTTGGAGAGGTAAAAGGAAAGAATTAGAAACCGTTTCTATGGACAATTCTACCTAGGGAGATTATACAAATTTGGTGACCAGCCATTCTCCATGTCATGTAATTAAAAAAAAAAATAGGACACGATTCAAAGGACAGGGATTTAGACTGGAGACATTATGAGAAAACACCTTAAAGGGAGCGTGCAAAGAACTCGTGGGTTCTTGACAGAATGTATCATGGTTGCCCCTGGGAGAGCGTGTCAATCGTTTTTGGAGGTACAGCTCTGACAGAGGGAACTCTCAAGCCACAGGCCATTTCTGTGCGCCATAAAGAGGAAGGGAAAGTCAGGAGGAATGACTGAATCCCAGCAGGGAGTGAGGAGTGGACATGACAGGGCTGCGTTTGGGGATGTTGTACAGAGAGCTGGCGGAGAGGGACTTGGTGAGAACTTCCCCGCTAGGAGGAAAGGGATGAGTCAGTGAACCCGAGGTGGCCTGCTCAAAAGGGGAGGTCATGTTTGAAGTTCTCGGAGTGGAAGGAAATGTGTAAATACTAGGCTGTCTTTTTTTATGAAGGCTCACATACAGCAAATTATTTTCAGTATTTGCTAATCCTTTCTACCCCGAGTGTCAGCCCCTCCAGCAGCTACTTCAGCCTCTTCTAGCAAAGAACTGGGGGGTTTGATTGCCACCCCCTCAAATTTTAATTCTTGCTGAAGGTCAAAATGCTTCTGTTTCACCAGAGAGCTCCTCAGAAACAACACTTATGGAAAAAAAAAAACCCACAAAACCGTATTTAAAATTTGGCCTTTGGAAAGGTGGGTTGAGAGATTCCTGCAAGTGTAACTCTCAGGGTTTCAGCTGCTATTTAACTATTTCGTGAGTGTTCATCTCATGGCCAGACCTGGAAAATGTGCACCGGAAAAACAAATCACATGTTGGCGATGCTTTTGGATGTGAGATGACTATTCTGAAAGTTCATACGCTGGGCACAAGTCTCTGTGGAATGCAGAGAGAAACATTTTTTGGAGATGGTTAGTATGAAATGGATTGGGAAAACATTGACAAATGCGACTTTGCTGTCTCTGACTTTAACACGAGGAAAACCTGAGGATCAATAAATTCCCATCAAGTGAAACCAGACACCCCCAATATCACCTTTCCTGAGATAGGATTAAGCAAGGACCTCTGTCTGGGAGTCGGCTTTCCTTTTGCTTATTTTATACTCGGGATTGAAGGAGGGAGGCAGAAGGCAGGACACTCAGGAAAAGGTACAACCACGCTTTTATCAGCACACCTTCTTGAAACGGGTATTTTGAGTCTTGCTAAGGACCTTTTCAATAAACTCAGACTTTGAGTAGATTTGGTCAGCTTGCTTGGAATTCACAACAGAATGCATCTATCCATCAAATTGTTGAATGTTAATCTAAATCAATTAAAAATTAATTTAAGTAACTGCAATTTAAAGTAATTTTTGACATTTGATGAGGGCTTGTGCTCTCTGTACCTTTGACATTCCCAAGGGCTTGTGCCCTCTGTACCTTTAAGTGAATGAGAAGGGAAGCCAATGGGTGATTCACAAGTGGGTGACTGGTGGGCAGAGAGAGACCTTCTCTCAGGTGGTTGCTGCAAGGCTCAAAGGTCTAAGAGCACTGCACTGGAGATAACGTACCTGGGCACACCTGGGCTTTAGCTGTCCCTCTGACATTTGCCAGCTTTGTGGACTTGACTGTATCCTATAAACTCCTTGGCCAAGTTTCCATGTTTGAAAAATGATCACTTCTCAAAGTCTACCTGACAACTCCTCAGAGCTCAGTCTCAGTCCCTCCAGTGTTGACCCCATGACCTTGCTTCTGCAGTCCCTCTTCTTCCTGCATCCTTCAGCACAGTGAGGGGGAACAGGTGGCTGTCCTGGAACAGGTGGCCGTCCCAGAACAGGGTCACTGGAGCCAACCTCCCCCTCTCTCTCCTGCCTTCCATTTTCCCTTCTATAATCTGTCTCTCTCTCATCTAATTGGTCACAAAATCTGCCTGCTTTTTTGTCCTGAGCATCTCCTGACTGTCCCTTTCTCTGCATGTCCCTTCCCTGCGCCCCGGCCTCAGGGCAGGCTGAGAAGGTCCCTCCACTGGACTCCTCCCTCTTCACCTTCAGGCTCAATTTGAATGTTCTCAGCCTAATGGTACTATTATGATCTGGCTTCTGACCAGCTCCACTACTCAAGGTCTTCCTGCCGTTCTGCAGATAAGGGAAGTTTGTGGTTCTCCAGCTACACTGAGTTTGCTTACATCCATACTTGGTACAGACAGCTTGCTGGCAATTTTCTTTCTACCCCTTTGTGCCTGAATAATCCCATTCTGTCAGCTCTGAGATTCAGCTCAGGAATTATCATCTCCCCTGAGCCTTCTCTGCTCTCCACCCTCCTGTCCACTGGTCCCCCGTCTGGTGGTTGCTCCTCTCTGAGCCGCTAAGTCACCTTGGCTTTCATGACATGTGCAGTTCACCCGTCTGTCTTCTGATACTGAGGCCAAAAGAGATTCATCTTTCATCTCCTGTTGTTGGCATGGTCCCTGGCACACAGCAGGTAGGTCAAGTAAAGGAGAAAAAGGAGAAGAGGGAAAGGAATGAGAGGAGGTCCCAGCAGTTTGGGAGGCTGAGGCAGGAGGATTCCTTGAACCCAGGAGTTCAAGACCAGCCTGGGCAGCATAGCAAGACCCTATCTCTAGAAAAAAAAATAACGAGTGCAGGGACACATGTCAGTAGTCCTAACTATTCAGGAGGCTGAGGCAGGAGGATTTCTTGAGCTTAGAAGTTCCAGGCTGCAGTGAGCTGTGATAACACCACTGCTCTCCAGACTGAACAGCACGGTAAGATTCTGTCTCTAAAAACAAAGAAAAAGAGAAGGAGAGAGAGAGAAAAAGGGGAAAGAAAGAATGAAGGAAGAAAAGAGAAAACAATGACTGTTGAGCAGTTCAGTGAAACTGATTGACGGAATTTATGACTGAGGAAATAGGAAGGGATTGTTTTAAATGTCCCAATGAAGAATTTGGATTGAATCCTCTGGGCAATGGAGAGGTATTGGATATTTTTGAATAAAGAGGTAAACTTTGCTGCTGTTTACACAGTTCTTTTTTTCCTTTATTTCTTCTCTTCTCTTCCTTTCTCTCCTCTCTCTCCCTTTCAAATCAATATTTATTGATCAATTGATATTACATAACCGTCTGCACCAGGCACTGTGCTAGCCCCTGCGAGCCCAGAGATAAATATGAGCTTTATCTTTAAGGGGCCTATGATCAGTAAGAGGACTAGAGAAGGACCCCAATAGTGTAATTTCTTGTTCAAGGCATTATGGTAGCAGCGTGAATACAGCAAAGCAAGGCCCACAGGAGGAGTGGTTAGTTCTCCCTGGTGAATGTGGAAGTGGGGTCTTCCATGGGACTGTGGCAGAGGCCGGCTAGATGCTTAGGAACACAGCTGAACTCCACCCCAGCCTTTCTTGCAGATGGGCAAGGATCTGACTGAATCCTGGTCACTAGTATGTGGGAGGAAACGGCCATTCCACGTCCAGGCTGGCCCCTGAGGCCTCCCATAGGTTTATAGGAAGGGGAAGGTGGAGTGAGTGGATAAGCCCAGGGCATTTTCTCCCTTTCTCGGGCCCAGCTTAATCACAGAGCTAGCTATGACAGGAGCCTGACTGGAGGCCTGCTTTCATTGAGATGAGGAGACTGACTCCCAGGGAGATGAAATGACTTGGCTGTGCTTCTCCTTGATGATTTCCCAGAGCTCTGGGCCCTCAGAGAATCTGCCTTATGAGAAGAATTGCTCCCCTTCTTCTAAGACTTAAGGGGTCAGGAGGTTCAGAATACAAGTTAAGCAGCAACTGTAATGATTAATTGTAGGTGCCTTGAAACCACGGTCCCATCTCCAACTTGGTTTTACTTCTTAAGTTGTAAAGAAGAAGAAATCTCCTTCCTCTCCTCCTCCTTTTTCTTCTGCTAATCCTGTCTCCTCATGTTTTTATGTTATTAGCTATTTTGCAAGAAGGAAAACTATGAATGACAATGACACACATACTAAACATTCTCCCCCGGGACCTGCTGCATCGCTGCAGGCACTGAGAGCCTTTCTGTAGCTTTTCTGGCAACTGAGCAGAGGTTCTAAGAGTAAGCTTCAAGCCCTCCTCTGTAATGAAAGGCATCACCTGCAGGGTTCAGAAAGGGGAGACGTGGCTTCTCCCAGGGGTTCCCGCTGGCTGTCACTGCTCTGGGCTCTATGGTAGGGACACTGCTGACACCAGTGCTTCCAGGTCCTCTCTGAAGTGGTTGTAGCAGAATTTCCCTATCACTGCTGTTTCTCATCTCATAGGTGTGCGACCTAAGTGTCACTCCTTTCTAGACCCTGGAAGGTCACAGTTGTATGGGTCTTAGCCTGGCGCTGAAACTTGGAACGTTTGGCCAATACCTACTGCTTGCATGAGTCCTACATTCAGAATAAAGAGATGAAAGAGAGGAATATCTCCTGTGTCAGAAAATCATGATGACAGCAATGCAGTTATTCAGCAGGTGTTCACTCAGCACCTGCTATGTGCCAGGCCTTGCTTCAGATGCAGCAGTGACAACAACACAAGAATCCTTTTTCCGGATTTTTGCCTGTGTCAGTATAACCTCTGAGCAGCTTACCTCCTGTGATCAGCTGCCTATGGAAAAGATCAGGCTAAGAATGTCATTGAAAATCAGTGGCTTTCATTACAAGAAATCCAGCAGTGAGGTATAGGATTCATTAACATTGATAGAAAAGTCAAGAAAAGGAGATGTTTGTTTTGCTCATAGAGTAAGAGCAGACACATAGTAGGTCTTAATAAATTCTCGTTCAGGGAATGCATCACCATCATCTTGGCAGGCAATGCAGGGTGCAGGGCAGGCAATCCCTCATGTGTGAAATGTGTATATAGAATGTGTATATAGTGATGATTGCTAGGGAGAAAAAAAGCTGGGAAGTGGGATCTGAGGCTCAGCTGTGTTTGGGGGTCGGAGGAAGCATTGACATTCTCTCTCATATTCCAGGGCAGGGCTCCTGAGAAGTCTGAGTAAAGGGAAATGTCTAGGTATTTTCATGAGTCTTCTCATCAACAAAACACTCAGAGAAGAGAGAGAATGAGGGAACCATTAAACATTGGCATTTCAAAAGTGTTCTCCAGACAACATTCAGCATCTAGAATTCTTGACAAATACTTTGTTGAAAAAGGAAATGAATAAAAAATAGAATTATTGCCACAATCAGTTTTTGAACCAGTGGCACATCAGGTGTAAAATGCATAGTAATAGTTTGAGAGATTTGTGAATGTCAAACCAGGCCTATGGCAACCTACGCTACTGAACTTGCCTATTGGGTAAAACGAATTCAGGGTCTGCCCTTCTTAAAGGGTTTCAGGCATGAGTATAGGGTTCCTCCCCATGTTAAAGCTCTGCACAATCAAAGTCCAAGCTATAAATTTTGTTGTGCTTCTGAGCTAAACGGACACTTTGAGTGGAGACAGACTGGTGGGAGCTGAAGCAGTTACAGCTTTGATCGCCTCTCTATCATTCTATCCTACCAGAGCCTTGAGCAGAGTTGAGAGCACTGGGCATGTTGATTAGCTGCTGTGCAGAGATTGAGATGGTGCAAGTGACGTCTAACCCTGGTCAGCTTGTAGGCAATGCTACCATGACTTCATGTGGTTAAGTTGCATAAGCGTTAGGAAATGATGGAAAGAGATGTTTCCAATAAATCTGTTGAGGGATTATTCCTTTCTTACCTTCATTTATTTCTTTGAAGTCCTGTAGAAGGGTCATTAATAAAAAAATCACCTGTGAACAATTTCTATTTGTACTCCATGCAACATTTCATGTGAAGGTCAGTTGCTAACAATTGCTCTGAATACTCCCGGGTTCGCGGTATCTCTACTGGTGTTTTAAAATTTATTATTATTATTATTATTATTCTTTTATGGTGCTAAAAGAGCTCAAATGAAGCTTGGCCAAAAAACTAAAAAAAAAAATTATTTTATTTATTTTTTAAATCAACTGCAGACGCTGGAGATGAATTTAGCTGGATACCACCTGGTTAGAACATAGCTCAGGCCCCTACAAGAGTCACATTTTCTGACTTCAGTCCTCCTCATTTGAAAATAATGAACATATAGTTGAAATCAATAAGATTCTATGGCTGTGAGATTTAAAAAAATATATTATTCAATCTCTTGTTAGTTTTCCATCAGCTTTCATTTGGTATGTTTTTATTTACTTTGATGTTGGTAAATCTCTCCTAATGCTGTAATTATAGGAGTAAGACCGAATATGTTTTGCTTAACATCTGCGAGGAAAATGCAGTGTTTGATTTGTTTCTTTTTTAATTTGCAGTTTGGAAGAGGTTGATTAATCTACTGGAAGAGTCATCTGTTCCATCTTAAGTTACACCCATCAGAGGTTGTCGTGAATCCATCTGTGCCGTTAACCGAAATTTTATAAACAACTGCATGGATCTGTACCTGTATTAAAAAAATATAGTTTCACTCCTGAGACTGTCAGGCTTTTTCTAATAGTGTATGTGGACCACATTCGAAATATCTTTTGTGAACAGAAGTTTCATTCACTTGTCAGTATCATGATTTGTGGTCATACTAGTCACCTTCTGTCATCTTGGCTTAGGCTACCATATTGAGTCAGAATTGTAGGATTCATTTAAAAAAATTGAAATATTTGTTTCTAATAAATCATCTTTGGAAACTTTTTGGTTCAACTGTCTTTTGAAGGACTATCTCTGGAGAGGAAGCGTGTATGGATAAACACATGCTAACCCAGATCATATCCTTCTGTATCGCTGTGGTAGAGATGCAGCATTTAATAAACCTCAGAAGGCCAGCAATTTGCTATTAAAACCAAGTTAAGGGACAGTTATTTTAGAAATTCCCAACAGGAATTTTTTTTCAGTGCCAAGTTAAATTTTCAAAGGTGTGTGCCTGATGCCCAACTGGGTAAAATAAAACCCAGAAGTTTAGAACTTCAAATATCTTCAATTTGATCCACTTCTTACAAAAGGTATAAAAAGAAGAAAAGAAAATGGAACTTACTTTGCAGTTTTACTGTGAATATAAATTAAAGATAATTGGTACCTGTGGAGAATTGAAAAGTACCATAGAATTGTTTTTATGTATTTCATATTTTGTGTTGTCATGTTAACTTTAATTCTCTAATTGTTAAAGGTATACAATGGGTATTTGTATATTGAACTTTAATCCTAAAAAAAAAAAAAAGAAAGAAAAATAGCAAAAACAAAAACAAAAACAAAAGACAAAGTACCATGGAAATAAAACTAAAGTGTGGAGACCAAGCTGAATGAATGTTTCGGTAGTTCTGGGGAGAACAGAAATGTTCTCTTGATTGCTCAAAACTTTATGTAATATCATGTCCTAGAAGATATTTTCATCTTTGTGCATATGATCAATACAATGAAATTTTAATAATTTCAAGTATATTTCTGAGTTCTGAAAATAGGAAGGCAATAGGTTCCCAGTTTTTCAAATAATAACCAGGATGTAGATAGACTCACTACATGGACCAAATTTTCTTAGTCAAAGATGTTGCTGGATCTGGCATCCAGATTTAGCTGGTTCTTCTAAAGCCCCAGTTTAATAAAGCTAACAAACTTTTCTGTTCTGTTTATTTTAAATCCTTGTTAGTTTTAAACTCCCAGATTTAACACAACTAGAAGCACTGTGGGCTATTTTTTATAGTATTTATTGTGAACAGAATACTATTTTTAAAAAATATATTTTCCATATAAATATATCTATGCCTGAAATTTCAGGATCTTATCACTTATGCATATTTATAAAGTATGTTAAAGAGCAGGAGAGAGTAGAAAACAAAATCAAGCTGAAGAATAAATGTAGAATTGCAATAATTGTGCTGTCAATGAATTCCTTTTGTAGACTCTAAGTCCATGAAGCTTTAGGAGAGTGACAAGTTTTAGCTTTTCCCTGAGAAGAAAAGTCTTCTCATTATAAGTGCTTAAACATAAACTCTAACTATAAACTACCTCTTGGAGCGTGGTATAAACAGACATGACAGTTTTTGCCTACTTCTTCAGTCTTCAAATATTTTTGCCCAGTATGAAATGAAATTATGTTTTGGAAATAGCTGTATCCCTGTTTTCCATCTTGCAACCCCATGCCACATGCAAATACAGGAGACTATTGGGTATCAACCTAAAAATCCCCACAGGGCTTAGGAAAGTGGTATTTGGTTGACTGGAGAGAAAGAATGAGTGACACAGAAGAGGACTTCAGAAAACAGCCCTTTGGGTCACCCAGCTGATCTCAGGATGCTGTTCAATGGGCATTGTTCTCAACCATCTTTAAAAATGACTTCGCTTGAGTGAACTGAAAGAAATGAAGGGCGTGTGAGTTAGTCCAAATGCACATCTTTGTTAACTGATGATCGATTACAGAAGGACAACCAATGTCCTTGCTTCAGAGAGGTCAATGTGTAGCTTCTGAATTTTGCCCCAATTAGGTCAGTGTAGCTCGTACATGGCACTGTGCTATAGGGCCGGGCTGGTGACTCACACACCATTCTGCTGCTGTTAACAGAGTTGGCTTTGAGGGCTCTGATAAATTACTCCAGAAAATACACCCAGTGCTTGAGCCAGGGTGTCTGATGAAAACAGCATGCAGCATCTTTACTATCCCTTGCAATACCACATTTGTTATTAAATTTCTCTGTCCCAAATTGGACCTGTTGAAAAGGATTTTGATCAGTTCCAGTCTTTTTTACCACTCCTCAAACTGATGATTCTTTTCTATAAAAATATTCAGTCTGCTTTTTGCTGTTAATTCTGAATTTAATTTGCTGTGGATTTTGGCCTCTAGATTTCACTTTTGGAGCATGATTGCAGAATTTAACTCTTAAACAGTTGGGTTAGGGGTCTCAGTCATCTGAAATGAATCCCTAAGACTATGAGATTAAAGTTTTGTTTTTGAGCAAAGGTAGAAGAAAGGAAACGAGATGGGGATGTGGAACTCTTTAGGCCGAAGCTATTATGACATGACAGTGCACAGGTGGGGAGAACTGAGAGGCGAACATCAGGGTACTGAGTGGGCTTTCCAGCAAGGCTACCAGTTGGACATGCCCAACAGTTAAGAGAACTACTGGAAAATGCACCAAGGCTATACACTGAAGCTTTAAAAAAGCTGTTTTTTGGTGAACCTGGTGTGAAATGCTAGTGATGACAGGGCAGAACATCTCTTAATTTGGTGTCCCAGTGATAAGAAGATGGAAGTTGCTGGCCAGGTGTGGTGGCTCACACCTGTAATCCTAGTACTCTGGGAGGCCAAGGCAGGAGGATTACTTGAGATCAGGAGTTTGAGATAAACCAGAGCAAGAGTGAGACCCCTGTCTTTACTAAAAATAGAAAAATTAACCAGGCAACATGACAGATGCCTAAAGTCCCAGCTTCTTGGGAGACTGAGGCAAGAAGAGTGCTGGAGCTCAAGAATTTGAAGTTGCTGTGAGCTGTGATACCATGGGTACTCTACCCAGGGAGACAGAGTGAGACTGCCTTAAAAAAAAAAAAAAGAAAGAAAGAAAGTAAGTAAAGAAAAGAAAAAGAAGAAGAAGAAGAATACTAAAGCAGTTGTGTTTGGTATACCTTTCATTTTAAAGATTTTGAATTTAGAGACCTATGAGATCTTTGGAGATCAAAAGACAGGGAAGTTCACTGGAATTATCAGATAGGGAGTTTAAAATTCCCATGATTAATATGATAAGAGCTCTAATGGGTAAACAATATGCAAGACAATGGGCAATTGTCTGTTCCTGTTGCTATAACAAAACAGCTTAGACTGGGAAATTTATAAAGAATAGTTCAATGCTCATAGTTTTGAAGACTGGGAACTCTAAGATTAAGGCATCAGCGGGTTTGGTGTGTGGGTAGGGCTTGCTCTCTGCTTGAGATGGTGCCTTCCAGTGACATCCTCTCAAGGCAGATGGGAGCAAGGCATCTCTCTTTTCCTCTATTATAAGGGCTTTAATCCCATTTATGAGGGCTAGTCACTTCCCAAAAGGCTCTAAATAGTATAATATTGAGTACTAGATAACAACATATAAGCTTTGGGAGAAATATCAGCATTCCAACCATAGCATCAATGTAAGCAGAGATGAAAATCCTAAGAAAGAACTAAAAAGAAATATTAGAGATAAAAACACTGTAACAGAAATGAAGAATGGTTTTGAAGAACTTATTAGTAGAGTGGACATGGCTGAAGAAAGAATCTCTGAGCTTGGGATACATCAAGAGAAATCTCCAAAACTGAAAAACAGAATAAAGACTGAGAAAAAAAGAACAGAATATCTAAGAACTATAGGACAACCACAAGCATTGCAATATACGCATCATGGGAATACCAGAAGGTGAAGAAGAGAGAAAGGAACTGAAGAAATATTTGAAATAATAGTGACTGATAATTTCCCACAAATTAATATCAGACACCAAACCATAAATTCAGGAAACTCATAGACAACCAAGTAAGATGAATGCAAACCAAGAAAAAAGCAAAAACAAAAGCCCCAAATAAATAAAACTACACCTAGGCATATTATTTTCAGATTCCAGAAAATCAAAGGTAAAGACTTTTTACAAAAAAATATTCAAGAAGCCAGAGGAAAGAACACCTCACCTACAAAGGAGCAAAGATAAGAATCACACCTCACTTTTTCTTGGAAACCATGCAAGCAACAATAGAGTAAAATACTTCAGTGTTGAAAGAAAAAAAAAAAAAACAGAACCCCAGAATTATGTGCCCTATGAAATTATTCTTCAAAAGTGAAGAAGAAAGAAAGACCTCAGACAGAAGGGAATGTGCTGCCAGTAGACATGCCTCCCAAGAAATGTTAAAGGAAGTTCTTTAGAGAGAAGGGAAATGGCTGGCTGTAGTGGCTCATGACTGTTATTAATCCTAGTACCTTGGGAGACTGAGGCAGGAGGGTTGCTTGAGGCTAGGAGTTCAAGATCAGCCTGAGCAAGAACAAGACCTGGCTCTACCAAACATAGAAAAAATTATCTGGATGTGGTGGCATGTACCTGTAATCCCAGCTACTTGGGAGGCTGAGGCTGGAGGATCACTTGAGCCTAGGAGTTTGAAGTTGCAGTGAATTGTGACAGTGACACTGTACTCTAGACAGTGTCTCAGGGAGGGGGGAATTAAAAGAGAGAGAGAAAGAAGGAAAATAATATAAGTCTACAAGTTGGATTTGCATTAAAAAAAAAAGAGCAGGGAGGCGCCTGTGGCTCAAAGGAGTAGGGTGCCAGCCCCATATGCCGGAGGTGGTGGGTTCAAACTCAGCCCTGGGCCAAAAAAAAGAGCATTGTAGAGGGCATAAGTGAAGGTAAAATAAAAACTTTTCTTTATTCTTAATTTATCTAACAGATAAAAGTTTGTTCAAAATAATAGCAACAATGTATTTGGTTATGTATGCTTGTGTACATCTTGTGTGTGTGTATATACTCACATATGCTTGTATAAATGATATCACTGATAGGAAGGACAGGTAGGAGGAATTAGGAGGAATTAGTATAATGTGCTTATACCCTTCATGAGGCAGTATAGTGTTATTCTGTGAGGCTGGACTTGGTCTAGTGCATGGCATAGTTAACAATATTGTATATGTAACTTTTTTTTTTCGAGACAGAGTCTCGCCTTGGTAAAGTGCTGTGGTGTCACAGCTCACAGCAACCTCGAACTCTTGGGTTTAAGTGATTCTCTTGCCTCAGCCTCCCGAGTAGCTGAGACTCCAGGCATCCCCCATAATGCCTGGCTACTTTTTTGTTGTAGTTGTTTAACTGGCCTGGGGTGGGGTCTAACCCACCACCGTTGGTGTATGTGGCTGGTGCCATAACCACTGTGCTATGGGCGCTGAGCCTATAGGACATTTGTTAAAGAAGGTAGACATTATGTTAAGTGTTCTTATTATAAATAATAAGAATAAATAAGAGGTTACAGGGAGCTTTGAAAGGTAATGGATGGGTTTATGGCACAAATTTTGATGAAAGTTTCATAGGCATATACTTATCTCCAAACTCATCAGATTGCATACATTAAATATGTATAGCTTTTTGTATGTCAATCACACCTCAATAAAGTGTTTAAAATTATACAAGAGCATATCATTATGTAATCACTTACATAATACTGTATTTCATCTTCCAATCTTATTTCCATACATGAGTCAACCACTGCTAATGACGTGAGATGTGTATCTCTGAAATGTTTAATTAGCTGACATCCATATATATGCACATATACATTTTTGGACACATAAACAGAATCACTTTAGATTATGCATAATTCTTGAGAAACTCAAGATGTATGATCTTGAAAGAATCATAGCCATCTTCTCTCCATTGCCCTTTGTTTTATAGGAAACTAAAGCTCAATGAAATATTCAAGATTAGCACTAGCCTGAAAGACAAGATTGGTGGGAATAAATGAATGTTCATATCCTAGTTTCCTGAAAACTTATGAAAAGATCACATTTCATTTAGTGGATTAAAGAAGATGTGTTGAGATAACACCCACAGACCTGGATCTAACTTCATCAATTACTTCAAAGCACATAAATTTTATTCACCATAACTTACTTTTCTGAAAGTCTCTGTGATGTTTCAAAAGGTTAAGATTTTATACTGAGAGGCTGCTTAAAAGGAATGGATATCACAAATTCCATCCTGCTCCATCTCCAGACTCCAAATCTAGCTTGATTAGCTCAACCTTTTACTATCAGAGCACCCTGGGCATGGTTTTATCATAGATTACAATCTTCATGCTATAGAATAAGCTGTCCAAGAGCTAGGATTCATGCCTGCTTTGACCTGTTGTGTCTCAGCACTTAGAATATTGTCTGATGCCTGGTGGGGGCTCTACAGCTACTTGTTCAATAATGCTTATTTTGCCACATTATTTATTTATCTATTTATAGAGTTTCACCCTATTGCCCTAGGCTAGAGTGCCATGGCATCTCACAGCAACCTCAAAGTCCTGGGCTCAAGTGATCCCCCTGCCTCAGCCTTTTGAGTAGCTGGGACTACAGACACCTGCCACAACACCCAGCTAAATTTTCTGTTTTCAGTCTCGCTCGTATTCAGGCTATTTTCAAACTCTTGAGCTCAAACAATCCTCCCTCCTCAGCTTACCAGGATGCTAGGATTCCAGGCGTGAGCCACCCTACCTGGCTTCTGCATCCTTTTTGTACTGTAGGCTCTTCGGTGGCACACACCCTAACTCATTCATCGCTATAGTTCTACAACTACTACAGAACATGATCTGTGCCCAAAATATTTGCTGAATATTATGTGAAAAAAGAAAAATAAGTGAATAAATCAAGGGATAAGGAAATGAATGAATCAAATAAGGATAGGCTCTTGACACCAGAAATACATAATCGTTGTTTATCACTTAAACTGTTGGGACCCAATTCGAAGTCTGAACCAGTGGCTTCGATGAGTTTGCCTTTAGAACCTCTTCCTTTTCCCTTAGTTACCATGACCTACTGTCCTTTTTCTGTTGCAAAAACCAAATAAACAAAAAAACAAAACCCTGAGTTCTTTTAAAAGAGATGAGGAACGTGCAACTTTTACTGTATTTGCATACAGGAACTGTTCTTAAGGAGCCCTGCTTCAGTAATAGTTTATTTTCAAGATTTCCGGCCATGTTTTATATACAACATGCCAATGGCTCGTGCGTCATATCAGAGAAGATAGGATCATTTTCATTTCCACATTCCTTAGATTTCTTCTGTGGAATTCCTCTGAGTGTGTACATGTGTGTGCATGTGTGTGTGTGCACCAGTATGCAGATTCTCATTTAATTTACACAGTTATTGCCAGAGAATTTGCTCCAGGATAAGAAGAAGAAAGAAAGAATGAAGGCAGTACATGAAAATCCCTCTCAGGAAGGCAGGAATTCCTTGTACCACAAGGTCATATTGGCCTGCACTAATTCTTATTTCTTATGGGTTTTACGATGTACTCTTAAGAAGCTGCCTCTTAAGAGATTTCTAAAATTTTCATCACCAACCCAGAATGGCTTTAGGAGTATTTCCCTTTCTTTTTGCTTTTCCTCATACACAGGCCCTATCTTTTTACATATTTATCTCAGTGCTGAGAAGTATTTGCTTATTCATTTCACATATTTTATTCATAAAGGGCTCTCATGTTGATAGCCAATGGATAACATCTACTAGGATTCTTGAAATATTGAAAATAGTTTACAAGTCTCCATCACAACCTTTATGGACTTCTGTGCATCTGGGGACTAGCTATTTATAGGGTTCCCATAAATCTTAAGATCTTGGCCAGAGATGAATGAGGGTTGGAGGGGGTAGGACAAGACCATGAAAAAAACAGCATGAGCAGTTACTGAGTGATTGCTGGAGTCAAAGTTCTTTAATACAGGCTCATCTCATTCTATATCTTCTAAGGTTTTGTCCTTTCTTGGTTAATGCTGTGTGATTTATTTGCTACTGAGAATAATCAACATGAGAGCGCACAGATACATTTGTCATTACCTTACCTTGTCATAGCAAATTACACGCTAACCATGCGCACAATAGGAAGTAAAGTAAGTTTAAAGTGATGCATAGATTAGATGTGGGGAATTTATTTGTCCACTTGTTGGGTCTGATCCAATTTTTTCGCTTCCAATTTATTGAAATAAAATATATCAGCATATATATGTTCTCTTGATACATTCAAGGCAACGGCGATTAGAGTTATATATTCTATTTGGTCCTGTAAAAGCAGAGTTAGCTTAAGGGACTGAAGATAATGAAGCCATTCGTCATTTGTTAGTTGTTATACTAGTTGAGGAAATGTGTTGGTATTCAATTTTATTTGGTGTTTCTTAGAATTCCATGACTATAGTAAACAGGAAATGTAAGGAGCTTGATGCCTGACATCTATTACAAGATTCTATCTTATGGGCATAAAACAAAGCATACTCTAGAATAGTTAATTTACTGTACTGGGAAATCTTGGAGAACAGTTTCCTTGACGTAGATTTAGGCAACACATGCATGGGAATTAGTGACACCAATTCCACACTACATGGCATCTATACTTCATTTTCACCAGGGGTTCAGTCCTATATTCTTACTCCTTTCATTGCACTGATATATTGGGTCCCTAATTTTTTCCTAATTACTTGTTACACAGTTTCCTAATAGTCTAATTTTTTAAATCTTATTTGTTGTATCTGCTTCTGGACTAAAATTAAAATTCATGTAGATGGAAGGATAGGGGGATATAAAGAACTTTGATTATAAGAAAAGAAAAACTACCAGAATAATCCACTAAAAACATGGAGGCATCTGACATATGTGGATATAATGAGGTCTAATTCACTGGGAGAAAGAGGAGGAGGATGAGGGGGACCAGGGGTTGGATGGGGTAGAATTCAAGATGGGTTTCTTTTTTTTTTTTTAAGAGGTACTATCTTGCTCTGTCACCTGGGCTGGAATACTGGTGCGATCACAGCTCCTGCAGCCTCAAACGCCTAGGCTCAGACAATCCTCCCATGTCAGCCTTCCCAGCAGCTGTGACTACAGAAGTGTGCCACCACTCAGCTATTATTTTCATTTCATTAGAGGTGGAGTCTTACTTTGTCACCCAGGCTAATATTAAACTCCTGGCCTCAGGTAGCCTCCTGAACACAGGTGTGACTTTCCTCCTTAAGAGGCCTATGCATGGGTACACAGTCCACTTCACTGACTCACTCCTTCAAATGATAGCTGACCCTTAATGCTTAGGAGACAATTGAAAGCATGACTTAACCAACTCAAGGGTGGAAAACTTTGGATAAATACAGAAAGGGACAAACTCAGAAAGAATAGACTTAGTCAAAGATCCCTTTCAAAAGTATTAGTGTAACACTGGCCTTGACTTTATTGGTTTTAGGTTATGAAATAGATTTTACCATATGAAATCTTATATGTAGTTATCATTAAGGGCTAAAAATAACAATAATGGTCATAATGCAATCATAATCCTGACATTTGGACAGCACTCAAAAACTCTTATCACAGTGCTTTCACATCTATTATTTACTTTAATCTTTCCATCCCTGGTTGGTAAAATTACACATTGCTGTCCCTACTTTATGGAAGAGGGAGCCAAGACCCAGAGGAATTGTTTTTGCCCCTGGCCACAAATGCCAGCAATCCAGGATTCCCTGGGACCCTGCATGTTCCCTGATTTCCTTTAGAAGATGCCACGCTGTGCAGAAGTTCTGCCTTTTCATTTTCTTCCTTCCATACATGTCAGGGAGATTCTTTAACAAGTTCCTGGCCGACCCGCTCCCTGGAAGGGTCTCTGTCCTCTCACAGGCCAGTGGGTGGCTGCTAGAGGATTTGTTCCTCACCACCCTTCCTGGAGCTCTGCTTCAATAAGAGGACCCTGGCGCCAAGAGGCAGGGGTGAGTGTGGATTTGTTCTAAAGAAAGTGATGCGTCTGTCCTCTGCTAGCCGCTGGGAAGAAGTCTGGTGGCTGCTCTTCCTGCAGTTGCTGGCCCTTTGAAAGAGTTTTCTGTGGCAAATAATGCCAATTGCTTTACAAAGGCAATAGCTTGCAGATGTGGGTATGATAACCTGCAAAGCGGGACTTAAATATAGTAATTGTCTCTAGCCTGCTCTTAACTGTGGCGACAGGGTTCCTACTATGTCATTAGGGGAGGAATTACCAAGTCTTGGAACATAGGGAGCCAAGCTTTTGGCATCAGCTGTCCCTTTGCTGTTTTTAACAGATAATTGGCTTCTAACCAAAAAGATTAGGGCTTGAGGTTAAAGCATGTGGGAATAGGGAAGAACAAAGATAAATGGGAGACAAGAATGCCCAAAAGTTAAAAAAGATTTTTGTTGCCAGTTGTTATTAAACTTGGAAATAATCACTTTATCTAACCCATTGTCTCTTTTATTCTGATTTTCTATTATCTTCTTCAGCGAGATAACTGTAATTAAAAGGTGAATGGCTTTGCTTTGAAGACGTTCTTTACTGGCCCACCTCCCTTGGCCCTGCTGGGCAGAGACAAGTGTTATGGAAAAAGATCTATAGAGCCTTAGGGATGGATGGAGTTTAGCGGTTATCCACTCCAATCTCTCTTCTACAAAAAGATTTCAGCCACTAATCTTTGGCAAGCCATCTTCCAGATGTCTCACCTTTTAAGACCTCACTTTGGACAGTTATTAGCATTAAAATATCCTTGATCCTAAATTTTTATTACTCATACATAATATGAGTAATAATTTTAATTTTACCCTTCAGAACTAGACAGGACTAATTTAGTCAGTTCTTGTTTTCATATCAGATGCCTTCAAATATTTCATGGAGAAAAATTATACCTACCTTAAAGCCAGAATAACTAATAAGTTTCATCACAGTTGCCTGTTCTAATAGATTGCACAGAGGCTGCCTAGAGGGTTATAAGCTGGGCAAACCCTAAATAGGAGGAGAATCATGAGTGATTAGTAATGTCTGCCACACATAGACGATAGAATAATGGCATAGGTGGTTCATGTTCTTTAACATAATCACTGTTACACTAACAGTCCTTCAATTGGTCCCTTCATTTTTTTTTTCTTTTTCTATATCATGGTTAGCTCTATCAATATCCTGATTTTCTCTGAATTTTCTTCTTGAAGAATAACTCCCAAAGGTGAACAGAATACTCTCAGTGTGATCTGACTAGACTAGAAAACAAAGGGAGTGTGATATCCATTAAAGCACATTATTATCAATGTAGTCAGCAATTGCATTCAGGTTTTATTTTCTGGCAGCCATACAACACTCGTGACTCATAGTGAGCATGTGGCCTAGATCACTTCACATGGTAGGCAACAACACAGTGTATCTGAGGGCAAGGCCCCAGCTACCCCCAAATATCTCCCTGCTAGACTGTTTAGTGCTATAGTCTCCATCTATTTGGTTTGATATCCCCCCAGTAGAGTTCTTTCTTTGAGTTAGACAACTGCCGTTGGGGCAGGATTGAGTCTAGGCTGTCCTATTAGATACTAGAAATCACTAACACATTGGTGCAGAATGGCTTTTTTATTGCTTCCATGAATATTTTTCGAATCCTTACCTTGTGCTAGGTATTGTTTTAGACACTGAACAAAAGAGAGGAAACTTCTTGTCCTAATGGAGCCTACATTGTAAATGTGGGAAGACAGATAATATAACAAAAAATATATAAAATAGATGGTAGTAAAATAAAACAGAGGGGAAGAATGGGAAATGGTAGAGGGGAAGAGGGGAAAGTTGTGATGTGAAATAAAGTGGGCAGAGAGGGTCTCATTTAGAAGGTGCAATGTAGCAAAGCCCTGAAGGAACAGTAGGTCCTGAGGCTGTGGAGTATACCCAGCATGGCTGAGGAGCAGCCAGGAGACCAGATGGCTCAGGAAGTGAATGACAGAAGAGGGTAAGAGGTGAACAGAGAGCTGTCTGTGGCTAGGTTTTATAGGCTAGGCCAGCTTGAACTCTGGCTTTTGCTCTGGGTGATATGTGAGACTGCAGAAAAGTTCTGAACAAAAGGTAACATCACCTGACCTTCTTTTGCAAGGATCCCCTAGCTGCTATGTTCAGGATGGACTGTTGGAGAGAGGCAGGAGGACTCTTGAGGAAGTTTTTATTCTGATCTGGGTGAAGGATGTTGGTGGTTTTGATCAGAGTGGTAAGAAGGAGGTGGTAAAAAAAAAAAAAAAGATCTAAATCTGGAGGTAGTTTGAAAAAAATAGTCTAAAGAATTTACTGATATCTGGTTGGGAAGTGTTTCTGAATCTGAGTATGAAGAATGGGGGTTACTATTACTAAAATGGGGAAGACTGGACCTGCAAATGTGGGGGGGAAATTCACAGGTGTAGACACCTGAATGGAGGCATAAATTAGGTGCCAGGAACTATGAGTCTGGAGTCCAGGAGCACAATCCAGGAGCTGGAAATGTAAATTCCTCAGCAAATCAATAGCACTAAGGCCCTGAAGCTAGATGAGATCACCAAGGACCACGGACAGAGTGGACTGAGTGGAGAGGTCAGATTGATAAGGAGATCTGACCAATGAATGGGAAGGAAGCCAGGGTGTGTCTTGGAAGCTCAGAGAAGAAAGTGTCTCCAGAAGGAGGAAACATTCGGCCGTGTCCAATGCTACCGATGGGTTCAGAGAGTCGAGAACTGAAATAACCACTGAGTTTAGCAATTTGCAAGCTATTGGTGACCGTGATGAAAGAAATTTCAGTGGAATAGTGGAAACAAAACCCTGACTGCAGTAGATTTAAGAGAGCATGTGAGGAAAGAAGTTGAAATGGCAAGTATAGACCAAACTTTTAAAGAATTTTGCCATAAAGAAAAGCGCAGAAGTGGGGGCAGATGGAGTGTTAGCTGGACGGTAGGTGAGGTCAATAAATTATTATTTTTAAGGTGAGAAAAATGACAATCTTGTTTTTCCTGATGGAAATGATCCACAGTGAGGGATTTTTAGTTAACTATTTGTCATCAGGGGCTTGAATATGTAAGACCCAGGACAAATATTTTCAGTGGGAGAAAGAAAAGTCTAATTCTTGGAATAGACTACAAAGTCAGAAAACTGTGCTGGAGAAAGCAGCCCTTTGGTATCTGGATCATCAGGATGTCAACATGAGCCTACCAGATATGGACAGATTGTTGTGTGGGTCAGGGTGGGGAGTGGAGGAGTAGGCCTTAAAGACAACTCTCTCTGCTTCATACAGTGCCTTCTCAAGAATACAGAAAATTTCACTTCAACATGTTGTACATCTCATTGGTATTTCCACCATATTTTTAGTCAGCCAGCCAATTAATATATATTTGTTAAGTATCTCCTAATCTCTTGTCCAATCCACCTTGTGTCTTAGTTTTCCAAGATACATGACAAATGATGATTTTCTAGTTACAAAGTTACCTTTCTTTCTGCTAGTGTTTTGTTGTTGTTGTTTGTTTGTTTGCCAACTCCCCATCAATTTTATTACTTTTCTTTCAAGTTTAGGTGTCAGTTGGACTTAAAGAGCTAACAGCTGACCATCTTCCCTGATACATCTCACCTGAGACCTACTGAGTTATACAGAGTGGATGCTTCTTAAGTAGGTGACACACTGGGCCCCATCTTATCCTTCTTGTGAGAGAAGGGAGCTTATTTCTCCATCCATCCATACACCCATCCAATTAATATTTATCTAGTACCTACTCTGTGCCAGGCATTGTTCCTGGCACTTGGGGATTCAATAGGAAATAAGACATGATTCCTCCTCTTAGGAATCTTACCTTGTAGTGAAGCAGGAAGATAATAAACAAGTAAAATAGAAATCCAACTTATCATGATAAATGCAATGAGGAAAATACATAGGATATTGAAACACGGAATAAGAAGGAAAGGACCAGGAAGTATTTTCTTTAGATAGTGTGGTCAGGGAAGGCTTTGCATTGATAGTCTTTACATTTTTCTGTGGAAAGTTACCTCCCGCATGCTGCTGAATTGGATGGGGGATGGGACTCTGCATGGTATCTGTTGTTTTATTTGTCTTTAGATGCTTCAGAGCCTTTCTGTAAAGTAGAAATGAGACTTGGTCATAAAAC
>CAUYQV010166778.1:0-10410 GCA_963574575.1 Galagoides demidoff
GGGCGCCTGTGGACCTAGCTACTTGGGAGGCTGAGGCAGGAGACTCTCTTGAGCCCAGGAGTTGGAGGTTGCTGTGAGCAGTGAAGCCATAGCACTCTACCCAGGGGGACAGCTTGAGGCTCTGTCTCAAAAAAAAAAAAACAACTTTAAAATAAAATAATAATAATAATAATAATTTGGCCTTCTGAGGAGTCACACTTAAACTGGATAATCCTTTTTTTCCCCAGTTTTTGGCCAGGGCTGGGTTTGAACCTGCCACCTCGGGCATATGGGTCCGGAGCCCTACACCTTTGAGCCACAGGTACCGCCCAACTGGATAATCTTTAATGCCTTTCTAGTTTACTTAAAAACTGAGGAATTTTTGTACCTTTCTTGAGTGATAGAGGCAGCTGAGAACAATTCTCAGAGCTCTGTTTGAGAATACGTCTCAAAATTTCACATAGGCGGGCCTGGCGTGGTGGCTCATGGCTGTAATCCTAGCACCATGGGAGGCTGAGGTGGGTGGATTGCCTGAGCTCACAGGTTTGAGACCAGCCTAAGCCAGTGTAAGACCTCATCTTTAAAAATAGCTGGGCGTTGCAGCACGTGCCTGTAGTCCCAGCTACTTGGGAGGCTGCGGTAAGAAAATCTCTTGAGTCCAAGAGTTTGAGGTTGCTGTGAGCTAATGACACCATGACATTCTACGGAGGGCGGAGGGTGAAAAAGTGAGAATCTGTCTCCTTCCTCCCCACAAAATTCAGGCGTTGCCTATGGGTCAAAGGAGTAGGACGCCAGCCCCATATACAGGAGGTGGTGGATTCAAACCCTGCACCAGCCAAAAACTGCAAAAAAAAAAAAAAAAAGAAAAAAATTCACATAGATTTTTCAAAGATACCTGCCTCTCTGTGGGGTACCTGGTCCTTTTCAAAGGACACATTGTTGGGCGGTGCTGTGGCTCAAAAGAGTGAGGCGCAGGCCCCATATGCCAGAGGTGGTGGGTTCAAACCCAGCCCTGGCCAAAAACTGCAAAAAAAAAAAAAAAAAAAAAAAGAGGACACATTGTTGTAAATTACAAGTTATTCCATGTTGTAGCCTTTCTTAAAGCTTTTTTCCTTTTGAAGGAGCTAAGGAAATTTCATTACCAAATATGACTACTTGGTATAAGGAATATTTTGAATTAAATGCCGTTTTAGATTATAAAGTATTTGGAAGAGAGATTTTCCTTTTACATATACAAAACTGGACTGATTCTGACCTTGTTAAAAAGCAGAAGAGGTGGGGAAGAGTCTAGTGACTTGCTTTTTATCCTCTGATAGCTAGCCAACTTGGCCCAAATTATTTAAAATACAATACCTGTCTTTTTAGGTTAATTTGCAAGTTTATTCATTATCCCTATCTTTAATTCTCTTTAGCAACCTACATTCCACATTTTCTCTTCCCTCCTTTCCAAAAGGCGGGTATAAAGGTATTATTGAGGTATTGGGTAATTACTTTTGAGATTTTTCTCAGGTGCATGGCAGTTGGAAACAAACATCTGTCTTACTAATCTGCCCCAATTGAGAGGTGGTTTTTTATTTTTGTTTTGCAGACTTTCAGGAAAAATGTAAGTTTTTCTTCACCTTTACGTTTTCCTTCAAGGTTAATGTTTAACTGACAACCTTATCTCTCTCCTGGAGAAGTCAAAGATGCTGTCTCAATGCTCAGAAGATATAGGAAAGCATATATAGTGAGAATAAGATGGAGTCATTCAGGCTAGGGCTGAGACAACATAGCTGGTCTGGTCAATTGAGGTTGTATGTGACCTTCACCTCTTGTCTCCCATTCTTGCTGTTTTGTAAGTACAGCTTTAACCTAAAAATGTATATCGTGAGTACTTTAAGGCAATTGATTTAGGAGATTAACTTTTTTTTTTTTTGCAGTTTTTGACTGGGGCTGGGTTTGAACCCACCACCTCCGGCATATGGGACTGGCGCCCTACCTTTTTGAGCCACAGGTGCCAGCCAGGAGATTAACTTTTAAATTGAAATATTGTTTTAGGTCACAGGTTATATGAATTATTATTGTTTAAGGTAAGGGTTAACTTGGTTTTTACTTTGAACATTCATATATAAAACTGTGATTTTGGAAATGGAAGAACAGAACCATCTTAGAGAGGCTACTCTCACTGTTCTCCAGAATTGTCTGCCTCTGACAAATAAAGTTTGGTGGATTTATCCCTGTCTTTACATATTGGATGAAAGTGACAGGAAGCCAGACCCTTTTTTCTGGTGACCATGAAGGGACTGCTCTGGTAAATGCTGTAATTGGGAAGCCTAGCAGTTGCCTACATGGGCGGGTCTAAGAGTACAGTGCTCCAAGGTTCCTAACAGCGCTATTAGGAGATTTCTCCTGAGAGTTGTTGGGTTCTACACTCACACACCTACCATTGCTAATCACTAAGGTCCACTTAGTGATTAGCTTTGTAAGGGCCAGACCAGTGCCATTTTGTTGTCTACTACATAAGCTCTGTTCCTAGTCCCTCCACCTCCCTCCACCCCAACCACCAGGGAAACCCCCAGGGCTACTCCCTGCTGCCTCCCCCATCCCTGGCTGCACAAATTGCTGAGCCACAATTTGAGTAAGCCAGCTCAGGCAACAAGTTACCATATCAGGCAATAAGTCCCCGACTGCCACCTTAGGCAGACAGCTACCATAATAGGCAATAAGTTTCTATTTCCTTAAAATTCAGGTATTCTCCTTCAACTATCTAATTAGGCTACCCCACCTCTAGCCCTGGTTAAGAAATCCCCCACCCCTCACCTGTACCAATCCAAATCCTCCTTTACTAATGAAATCATCAACCACCAATTAAAAGTGTACTTGTACCTGACCCTACCCTTCTTGCTTTCTGTACCCCATAAAAACTTCTCCCACCCCAGGTTCAAGGCTTGGCCTGGGCCTGAATAAAACTCACCTCATGCTTTTACATCGGAGTGTGTCTCGGACTGTCTCTTTGGGGCCACTTGGGGAATTTTGGGCATAACAGCTTTATTCTGTTTGCATGCTGAGAACTTTAGTTCTTATCAGTTCTGGTTTTATTCTTGAGAAATCTGGTGTTTCTGTACAAAGTGGGTATTATGGGAGTTCAGACTTCATGGTTGCAGTCTGAGAACTTTAGCTCTTGTCAGTTCTGGTTTTGTTCTCAAGAAATCTAGTATTTCTGTATCTAGTCTGTATTATGGGAGCTCAGGCCTCAATCCCAAATGACAGCCCATTGGGGCATATTCTGTCTGATTGGTCTTAGTTTGGGTACCCTCTTGTAGTTGCAGGAAGATGAGGCCCAATGGAGAGAAAGAGCACCCAAACACCGTATTTAAGAGAAAAAAAGGCTTTTTCATTAAGCTGGTGGAGCTAACTGCATAGAAGAATTCAAAATGGTCATACTCTCGGCTGGCTTGGTCTTTCCCTTTTTATCTTCAGTCAAAAAGTTTCAACCCGTGGGTACCTTTCTCATTGGTGAGTTTGAATGAAGTGGGAGAAGCTGTTCCAGCCCCAACAGAGCTGCAGAATTTCACAGAGGTGAAATTAAGTCCCAGGAAGTTAAGTCTATAGATTCCTAAGAACTGAGTCACCATGGAGAGGCCTCTACAGGTGTATCCTTGGAGTCTCCTTGAGAAGACCCCTGTTCTCTATACCTCATCCTTCCTGGGTATTCTCTCTCATTGTAACTACAAAGGCAATGAAATTTTACTATAACATGGCCTGGCCAATATATCATCTTGATTCTGGAGAAAATGCCCTTTGAATGGATGCTTGAATTATTATTTATTTATTTATTGAGACAGAGTCTCACTATGTCACCCTCAGTAGAGTGTTGGGACATCATAGCTCATAGCAACCTCAAACTCTTGGGCTTAAGCCATTCTCTTGCCTCAGCCTCTCAAGTAGCTGGGACTACAGGCACCTGCCACAGCGCCAGCTATTTTTGTTGTAGTTGTCATTGTTGTTTAGCTGGCCCAGGCTAGGTTCGAATCTGCCAGTTCTGGTGTATGTGGCCAGTGCCCTAACCACTGAACTACGGGTGTGGAGCCAGGTCCTTGAATTATTATAATGATGTTACATTGTTTAAAATAACAAGTCAGATTAAAATAGGTTTGTTTTTACTTGGTAGAATTTAGGAGTTTAAAAGCAGTATTTAAAACTATATTTATATATCTAATTTATAGGGTGTAAAAATGGTCAACAGAAAAATAACTTAAAATGATAACTAAAAAAGGTGGATTCTGCTGGTGAGAGTCTGCTGGGTTTGAGGGTCATAGTATGGAAATGCTTCCAAAACGTAAAGACATCCTACCATCGTTGAATGTTCCAGAAGACCTGATAGATCCTGAGATGTTTCAGTGTTTCAGATGTGGCTGTACTCATGTACAAAGTCTGGACCACATGGATGCTTCAGTGCGTGGCTGAGTGGTATCACCATCGGCAGCAGTGAGAGATTGTCAAACTTGAGGAAGCCATGAGTGGCCTCTACCTACTTTCTTAGAGGAAGGGAAGCCAGTTTCCATCCCACATGACTGACGCCAAGAGGGAGAGATTCTGTCGTGGGTGGGGCCTGGGTCCAGCCTCTTTTAAATTCTGCTGTAGCCTGATGAGTTTCAAGAAAAACCATCCATTTGAGTCTCTGCCCTTGTTGAGTCCTAATATGGCTGCTAATTAAAATACAAAAGTTTTAAATAAGTAAAAAATAAAATAAAATAAATGATAACTAAAACCTAGGTAAACTGTTAAGATAAATAAATTAGGTAATTAAAAGATTAATAGTCTGCATAAAAATATATGCTTAAAAGCCAGCAAATATAAATTCTGCTTCTGCCTGTATGTCTGTGTATGTCATGTGCCTGTGATATTTCACTACCAAAACATGCAAAAGAGCTCTAATTAATTGGCTCAAAAAAAGAAAGAAAAAGTAAGCCCTTACATCAAGTATTTTATCAGGAAAACAGAAAAGAATTCAAATGCCTTTTTGTTCAATACCATGACTTTGGTATTCTTTGATATATAAAAATAGTCTCAAAACTGTTACTGAAGCTTAGATGTTCAAAGATTATAGAACTGCCACCTCTGTAATATTTCTAAGTGTTTCTGGATTTGACTATAAGCTTATGTTCTTGATTTTGAGCCTCTGTATTCTGGGATCTAGACAAGCAGCTGTGGTGAGGCCTAGGGACTCGTTCTCCATACTTAGACCAGCAGCTACAGGGCAGAGTCTAGCCCACATGACTCTTTCCTCCCTGCTCCAACTTTGCCCCCCGGCTATTCTGGGAGAAACTGAACCGTGGTTTTTACTTTGAACTTTCATATATCAAACTGTGATTTGGAAATGGAAGAACAGAGAGGCTACTCTCACTATTTTCCAGAACCACTAGCCTTCTGACAAATAAAGTTTGTGTTATTGAACCCTATCTTTGCATATTGGCTGTCAGTGACAGGCTGCCAGACTCTCTTTGTCCAGTAACAGCAGTGCCACCCTAGGGAAGTTCTGACTAGTCCCAGAGGCTATTTCAGTTAGGAGAGATATTTTCCCTTTAGCAAAATAAGCTACAATCTATAAACTGTTGTTTGTGATGGGGAATTGAATTTATACTGAACTTCAGTATATAGGAAATTTAGGCGTTCCTTTATTAGAGGCTCCAATACTTCTAAGATGTAATCTAGTTTCTTAATGGGGTGCTGAAAGTTGAGGAGGCATTCTCTATCCATGAGAGAAGTTATAGATGATATTTAAGGAGATGGTTGACTGGCAGCCAAAGACCCATGTCTGATTATTTTCCCTCTTTCTTTTGATCTACCCACAGAGCTTAGCTAGAGATCTGGCCAGAGGCAAGGGCTTGCTGGAGCTCTGACCTAGATGAGAACCAGAGATTTTCCTGCCCTGCATTTCCCCCACTCCCCTAATGCCTCACTTGATTCAGCCATAGAGGCAAGCTATTATGGCTGGAGGAGCACTTCTCTTCCAATCAAAGAGGCATTTCCCATATGTTTTTGGAAAGGTCTATCCACTGAGGTTCACGACTGCCCCACAACAAGCCACTTGTCCAGATTTAGTCATACTTACTGGCACAACAGATTTTTTGCCCACTAAGCTCCTCTATTCCACCAGCCACAAGTGGAAAGACCAGATTTGGCTAGATTAGTGGCTCTCTTTACTGGCACTACTTATCTGAGTCTCTGTTTAAGTTATAAGAGAGAAAGAATTTTAGAACTGTTCATTCCAGTAACCTTTGGGCTCAGACTGTTGTTTAAAGTGAGATAAAGCCCAGAGCCTTTTCTCTGGAGATTACTTGAAAGTGGTCAGGCTCGGGCAGTGACTTTAGTCATGAGAAATTATCTCAGGCTGACCATTCCCCTGTTGTTCATCTTCTGCTTGAGGGCCCACTGACGGGTCAAAGCCAGGCATATATGTAGTCTGAGGGGTAATGCTGCAGCCCGCCGCAGCCCGCCTCAGCCATGGGACAACACTCCTACAGGCAGGCCAGTGTCCGAGCTGAGCCTGTACTTGCTCCTGGATGTGTACAACCTTTAAGTGACAATCTTTATAGGTTTTTTTCTCCTTCCTTTCTCCCCAAATTCTTAGTAACAAAGGAAAATAAGACTTTAAAAAAAATTATGAACAGCACTTTTTGTTAGACTTAGGGGCAGAAAAGCCCTTAAGTGTCAAGTTTCTACTCACTATTTTCCTCTTTTTTTTTTTTTTTTTTGCTCAAAAAAAAAACCTAAGCACTATGTTTTCCACCCTCCCTCTTGAAAAAGTTAGCAAAGCAATAATAGCCAAATTCAGTAAAATTGGAGTTGAAAGAAGCAGGTTTGAGAGACATCACAACAGTGGGTTGTCTATTTAGAGACTTTTTTTTAGAGACAATCTCACTTTGTCACCTTCAGTAGAGTGCCATGGCGTCACAGCTCATAGCAACCTCTAGCTCTTGGGCTTGGGCGATTCTCTTGCCTCAGCCTCCCGAGTAGCTGGACTACAGGCACCTGGCTATTTTTTTGTTGCAGTTTGGCCAGGGCCAGGTTCGAACCCGCCACCCTCGGTATATGGGGCCCACTCATTGAGCCACAGGCACTGCCCTATTTAGAGACATTTTGACACTACAGCAGTGGTCCATGGCAGAGGTTTGAACAAGCAGGTTAAATATTTTATAAAAACCTTTGCACCAAATTAGTCACAACCAGCTGAAGTCTTAGAAAAACCTGGCATGCCTTTGAATCTTTCCATTTACACTAATAGACCAGAAGAAAATCAAATAGGCTAAAGTCTTAGAAAAATGTGGAATGCCTTTGAATCTTTGTATTTATACCAATAGATCAGGGAAAAACCCAAATAGGGTGCCCAGGGTCATTTTCTTTGCCTTTCTTCATTCTTAAATTTTTTTTTTCAATTTTCTACTTTTTAAAAAGGGGACTGAACTATATAATCTAGGGGTTAAGATGTGGCCAAATCTAAGTGTGGTGATTATGGGTGTATCAGGGCATTACCTCCTGAGACCATTCCACCCTTTTATGTGTTTCAGTTTCTCTCTCTGAAAGTCTAAAACTTCCAAGAGGGCTCGAAACGCTGAGTGACCACTCTTATACTCACTCACTCAGCACTTCTGTGCATTTCCTGGATGAACCATCTTTTAATTAATTTGTGGGGGAGTTTCCTATAGGGTCATTCTTGCCTCGGGGAGGTGGCCCAGGCTATCCTACATAGGCTCCTGGTCAGCCAGGGAAGCCTTGCAGAGTGAGTCATTTGCCCCTTGTCTTCAGAGCCAGTTTTTTGTTCTCCTATTTCTCTATAACTGAACCATAACATAGTTCAGCCTCTTTTGCAAACATGTAGAAAAGCCGATTGAATTTAACTTGAAAGGAAAAGGCACTGAAGAGGACCCTTTAAAACACACTTATAAGCAGAGCATGGTGGCTCTTACCTGTAATCCTAGCACTTTGGAAGGCTAAGGCAAGTGGATTGCCTGAGTTTAGGAGTTTAAGACCAGCCTGAGCAAGAGTGAGACCCCATCTCTACTAAAAATAGAGAAACTGAGGCAAGAAGATTGCTCAAGCCCAAGAGTTTCAGGTTGCTGTGAGTGAGGATGTCATGGTACTCTAGACAGGGGCAACAGAGTAAGACTCTTTCTCACACAAAAAATAAATAAATAAACAAACAAATAAATAAATAATAAAACACAGTTATAGTATCTGAAAAATACCAGAAAGAGCCAGTAAAAACTTAACTAAATACACAAAGCAGGACTTTAACAACATTCAAATATTTTATTTTACTTTTTTTAGAGACAGAGTCTCACTTTGTCACTCTTGATAGAGTGCCATGGAGTCACAGCTCACAGCAACTTCCAGATCTTGGGCTTAGCAGATTCTCTTGCCTCAGCCTCCCCCGGGTAGCTGAGATTATAGGCGTCTACCACAATGCCCGGCTATTTTTTGTTGCAGTTTGGCCAGGGCTGGGTTTGAACCCGCCACCCTCAGTATATAGGGCCAGTGCCCTACTCACTGAGCCACAGGCACTGCCCCTAACATTCAAATAAAGCACACAAACCACAGGAGAGAGAGGAGCAGGGCTTTGTATACACAAACAAAGAGGCTTAGGACCCAGGAGACATGGGCCAACAGTAAAAGAGCTGGGGAGTTCACACTCTGAGGAATTTTTTCAGAAGGCTTCCCAGTGCTATGGGGTCCCTGATCCCAGGACCTCTGGGTACTGCTTCTGTTCACTCTTTGGCTCTCAACCAGAGAAAGATAGTGGAAACAGAATGGGTTCAAAGCCTTCCAACATTCCTTTGGGCTCCTCTGCTCTGTTCCCTTCATGGAGAGAGCTGTGACCTTCTCAGGAACTATATTCCCTGTTGGAGTTGAGAGGAATTTGAAGGTTTTTCCTCCAATAGCCTGTCTTAAAGTTTGGCAGCTGTGCTAAGTGCTTTAGGGGCTGATGGGTGCCCACATTTTCAATCTCCATTATCACAACTATAGAAAAAAACAGGATAGAGTCAAGCAGTAGTTTTATTACTTACTGCGGGTGGGGGGGAAGAAATCTCAAATCCTGGATGTGCCCCCAGATATGTTACCAGTATTTTTCTACAATGTGTCCTTGGTCTTGGAGATTCAAGAATGAAACCACAGATCAGAACAAAGTTTATTTTATACAGAAGTACATAGAGAGAAGGGCCACAAAGACTCTAGCAGAGTAGGGGGGGAATTTCCAAATGGGAAGACCTGCGTGGGTCTTTTGTCTGGGGGTTTATATACCTGCGTGCAAGCAGGGAGATTTTAGGAGTAAAAATCACACTTGGTGAACAGTTGGCAGAAAAACATCCCTGAAATGTTTATTAGTGAATGAATGTATTAGCAAACAAATTAGGTCCTCTTTGTTCCTACCTCAGGTAAAGAGGCAGAATGTATGCTTTCCACTCCAAGAGGGGCCATCCAGATGAAGTCCTGCTGTGTTCAGAGAGTGCGGTTTGGAAAAAATGTCCGTTTGCTCACGTCTAGAAAATAGGGATCTCTGTCCAGCCCTGAATGGGGGAACCCTGTATCAGTGGCAGTATAGAATAGGTATATGTATGTATCATTCAAGGATTCACTGTATCTTCAATATCAATGTCATGAAAGGCATATCTATGGGAATATTCTGAAAACTGAACATAAGTGATGAACATTTTAATGTCCAGTCTATTTCTACAGTAAGCAAATTAATCTTTTTTGTTGTTGGAGATTCATTAAGGGTACAAGAAACCAGGTTACACTGATTACATTTGTTAGGTAAAGTCCCTCTTACAATTGTGCCTTGCCTCCAAAGGTGTGTCACACATGAAGACCCCACCTCCTCCCTCCTTCCCTCTGCTCTTCCTATTCCCCACTCCTTCCTTCCTTCTCTCTTCTTTCCCCTATCCCCATCCCCCACCGTGTCATTGTCATTAGTTGTCCTCAAATTGTATACATAGGATTCATGCTTCTCCATTCTTGTGATGCTTTACTAAGAATAATGTGTTTCGGCTCAGCACCTGTGGCTCAAGTGGCTAAGGCGCCAGCCACATACACCTAAGGTGGCGGGTTTGAATCCAGCCTGGGCCCAACAACAATGATGGCTGCAACCAAAAAATAGCTGGGCATTGTGGCGGGCGCCTGTGGTCCCAGCTACTTGGGAGGCGGAGGCAGGAGACTCGCTTGAACCCAGGAGTTGGAGGTTGCTGTGAGCTGAGATGCCACAGCACTCTACCCAGGGGGACAGCTTGAGGCTCCTGTCTCAAAAAAAACTAAAATAAAATAAAAATAAAAGGTAGGTGGGGAAAGAGTTCCCTTATAAGCACATAGAGATGGTAATTTGCCTAGTTCTATCATATGCTGTAATAACCAAGCCCCTAGCCCTTGACCCCTCTCCCTAGGACAAGTGGGGAA
>CAUYQV010166779.1:0-10544 GCA_963574575.1 Galagoides demidoff
ATTTTCCAGGTTTAGAATTCCCATGCAGTATTCTTTTTTTTAATTAAATCATAGCTGTGTACATTAATGCAGTTACAGGGTACAATGTGCTGGTTTTATATATACAATTGAAATATTTTCGTCAAACTGGTGAACATAGTCTTCATGGCATTTTCTTAGTTATTGTGTTAAGACATTTATATTCTACATTTAGTAAGTTTCACATGTACCCCTGTAAGATGCACTGTAGGTATGGACCCACCAATTACTTTTCCTCCTCCCATCCTCCCCCTTCCCTCCCCTCCCTTTCCTTATGCAGTACTCCTATTGCCTGGTTTCACAACAGATAAAATACTACAAACACTTTAACTTTTGTTCTATAATAGAAGTCAGAAATCTATTGAGAGCCTGCCACACAGTGAGATGAAGAATCTCCATCAGAGACAAGAAAAACTGAAGAAGCAGATGATATGTTTTGTATGGCAATATAGGATAGATGGAGTCTGTCCTTAGTTACCAGGCAAATGAATTAGTATGATCTGAATGTTTTGTCATGCCAAGCTCATATTAAAATCCTGGTCCCTACATAACAGGAGGCAGAACCTTTGGGAGGTGATTAGATCATAAGGGCAGAGCCCTCACAAATGGGATTAGAAAGGTATCCTACAAAAATCCAGAATAAATAAGACTTGGTTCAAAAAAAAGAAATGCTAAAAATAATGGTTTATAAAGAAAAAGTAGAAATAAATGATTTACTCATGCCAAGAAAAGGTACAAAGGAATTTCCACTGCCGATAATAGGGAGACCCAAATACTGTAAAGGACAGTCCCATTACTAATAGATACTTCTTTAAAAAAGAATACACACACACACACTTTTTTCCTCTTCTCAGTTCCCTTTTCTTTGGATCCATTACTTATTACACAATTTTTCCTTTCCCTTACTTCATAGTTTTTAATCTTTTACTGTTACTATAGATGTTTGACAGAAGAATACAATATCTGTCACTGACTTACCAAAATCTTATATGAATTCCCTTTCCATACAACACACAGACATGAACATATACAACTAACTTCTCCACCAATTTAAGTTCTAGCATTTTTAACATAATATAATTATTGATTTGTATAGTCAATATTCATTTGTATTTACCCACATTAAGCCTTTTTATTCCTCTTCATTCTTTCCTTTATCTCCAAACTATCATTGGAATCTTCCTCTGCCTGAAGAATATCCATTAATAATTGCTGTAATGCTGCCATGATACTAATCAATTTTCATTTTTACTTATCTGAAAATGTGTGTATTTCAAATTTATTTATGGCTGAGCATGGTGGCTCACACCTATAATCCTAGCACTCTGGGAGCCTGAGGCAGGTGGACTGCTTGAGTTCACAGGTTTGAGACTAGCCTGAGCAAGAGCAAGACCCTGTCTCTACAAAAAAATAGAAAAACTGAGGCAAGAAGATCACCTGAAACCAAGAGTTGGAGGTTTCTGTGAGCTATGCTGCCTTGGCACTCTACCTAGGGTGACAGCTTGAGACTCTGTCTCAAAAAAAAAGAGCTCAAGACCAGCCTGAGCCAGAGAGAGACCTCATCACTAAAAATAGCTGGGCGTTGTGGCAGGTGCCACCTATAGTCCCAGCTACTTGGGAGGCTGAGGCAAGAGAATTGCTTAAGCCCAAGAGTTTGAGGTTGCTGTGAGCTGTGATGCCACAGCACTCTACTGAGGGGCAACAAAGTGAGACTCTGTCTCAAAAAAAATGAATTTTTGTTTGGAGGGGGCCAGGGCTGGGTTTGAACCTGCCACCTCCAGCATATGGGGCCAGCACCCTACCCTTTTGAGCCACAGGTGCCCCCAAAATATAAAATATTTTTTAAAAAATTCATTTATGAAGGATATAACATTCTAAGCTGGCACTTATTTTCTTTTTTTTTTTTTTTTTTTTTGGTCGGGGCTGGGTTTGAACCTGCCACCTCCGCCATACGGGGCTAGTGCCCCACTCCTTTGAGCCACAGGCACTGCCCAGCTGGCACTTATTTTCTTTTGGCATTCTGAAGATGTCATTCTGTTGTCTTCACGTTTCCATCCTATCTGACAAAAAGTTAACTTACAGTCTTGCTGTAGCTCCTTTGAAAATATTTTTCTTTCTTTTTTTTTTTTTTTGTTTTTTTTTTTGGAGACAGAGTCTCACTTTGTGACCCTTGGTAGAGCGCTATGGTGTCACAGCTCACAGCAACCTCAAACTCTTAGGTTCAAGCAAGTTCTTTTTCCTCAGCCTCCTGAGTAGCTGGGACTACAGGTACCTGCCACAGTGCCCTGCTATTTTTAGATGTGAGTCTCACTCTGGCTCAGGCTGGTCTTGAACTCAAGAGCTCAAGCAATCTACCCACCTTACCCTCCCAAGTGCTGGGATTACAGGCATGAGCCACCCTTTGCAAATTTTTCTTCCTTTGGCTGGCTGCTTTTGAGATTTTTGTCTTCATATTAGGTTTTTACCCATTACTATATGTATACTGCTGGTTTTCTCCATTTTTTGTACTACTAGAGGTCAATAGTATTTCCTAAATCTGTGCCTTGATATCTCTTGCCAGTATTCACACTGCTATTCTTTAAATATTGGTTTTGCTCTATTCTCTGTACTGCCTCTAGGATCTCAATTGTACATAGATTAATTATACTTTCTCATTGTATTCTGTTTCTTAAGCTCCTCTGTACATAATCCAGTTTTTTGTTTCTCTACACTTCATAGTAGACACCTTCCTCTTGTTATTGGAATTTCTTTTTGCAATAGATCCTTGGTCTTGGGGATCCAAAGAATAAACCCACAGATCACAGATCAGTGGTAAGATGGGATTTATCAGACAGAAAGGAATACAGAAGGAATAAAAAACTTCCAGCAGAGGGAAAGACCCAGGTGGGACATTTCCATGTGGGTCCTTTGTCTAAGAGTATAAGGTCTTGAGAATTACTTTTGGCCAGGACATGGTAGGTGGGAGACTAATTGATAAATACAATCCTTCCAGCTCAGGGAAAAAGGACAGGGCATTCCCTTCATGAAATTGCCCAGGCTCAAGAAACTGGGGTCCCCTGTCCACCTTGAATAGGGCTATACTGTATCACTATGACATAATGTCTAATTGACTTTTTCTCTGCAGCTATCTAATGTGCTCTTAGTTCTAAATATGTGGTTGTCCACAATTAACTGAGTTACTGTACTTTTCTGTTCTAGACTACCCATTTGATTCCTTTACTTATTTCCAGTTCCTTGATGAATTTTTAATTTTAATTCCCTAAACATACTAGACACAGTTAAAGTCTTCCTTTACAATGTTTCTGTTTAATATATACATTTGATAGAGCAAAAACATATAAGATAAATAAATACATTTTTAAAATGCCATTAAGAATCACAAAAAGAAAAAGTGTCACTCTGTAAGTGGATACCAGGTGACAAGGCCATCTCCACGCAGCTGACGCTGTCCCAAAGTCACTGCTGCCTCCCTGCTCTGTGTGGGAGGGCACAGAGCCTCTCTGAGCCTGCAGAAGAGCCTTAAACCACAATCCTAAAAGTAAGTTTTTCTGTTAAATAATCAAAGACTACTAAATGGTAACAACAATAACAAACCATTCAGTATATTCATCACATCCACAGAAAATCTATAAAAGGCATATTATCATCTCAGAAGTCGATCAGATGCAGAAAAATCATTTGATAAAATTCAACCTCTTTAGGACAAAGGCTTAGCAATGAGGAAGAGAGGGCACATCATTGATCGAATAAAGATTATCTATTAAAAAAGAACTTCAGCAAGTACTGTAGTTAGTGATGAAACACAGAAAGCTTTCCCACTGAAATAGGAAGAAGGAGGTCTGTTATCTCTGTATCAACACTTCTATTCCATATTGTAGTAGAACTCTTAACCACTGCGATTAGGGAAAAAAAACAAACTAATGGTGTGGAAATTGGAAAGGAAGAAATAACCATATTATTCTTCAGAGATGACAAGTGTTTACATTGAAACTCTAAAACAATCTCAAGTAAACTATTAGGATCAAAAACCAATTTTATTTCTGTATGCTAACAAGCAGGTAGAAAATAAAATTTAAAAAAATACTATGATAGCATCTAACATTAAAACCTTAGAAATAAATCTAACAAAATATGTGTAAGACCTCTAACAGAAAAATGACAGCATATCACTGAGAGAAAATAAAAAAATAAATAAATGTTAACAGCTTAGCAGACTTTATAATGTGAAGATACCTATTCTTTCCATATCATTCTATAGATTAAATGCAATTCAATCAAAATCCCAGTAGAGTTATTTTTTGTTGTACATTAATAAAATGCATTTTAAAATTTATATGGATATGTAAAATTTAAAGAATAATAAAAACAACTTTAAAGAAGAAATAAAACTGGAAATTTTATAAAACATACTATTACAACTGTGATATATTGGTAGAAGGACAGAAAATAAACAAATAAAACAGTGGCATTCATATACATTAACATATTACATATACACAGTCATCAAACTTATGAGAAGCCGACTTGCTAAAACATGGAATCAATAGAATATATGTAGAAATAAATCTACTTTCGTGGGGTTTTCACACGCAATCCGAAACACACACACAAAAAAAGAAAGAAATCTACTTTTACCCATATCTCACACCTAAACAAAAAACAAATCCAGACAGATGAAAGAAATGATAAATATTCCAAAAATAACAAAGAAGAATATCTTTGACTTTAGAGTAGGCAAAGATTTCTCAATCACAATACAAAAACTATAAGGAAAAGACTAACAAAGTAGGTTTAGTTGAAATGAAAACCATTTCCCCCTCACAAAGACATCATTAACAGTGAAAATGCATGCTATATAGGGGAGAAGATACTTCAATACCTACATGGATAAATAACTTACATAATGAATTACTATAAATCAATAATAAAAAGCAAATACATTTTGGAAAAATAAGCCAAAGACTTGAATATGAACTTACTAAAAAAAAAAAAGAAAAAAAAAAGATGCCCAAATGGTCAAAAAACATAAAAAAGGGGGCTCAGCTTTACTAATTATCAAAGAAATGAAAACTAAAATTGAAATGACATAGCACTGTACATCAAATAGACTAGAACTAAAACTGACAAAATCATATGTTGATACCAAGTGAAACAAATTTTACATTCATATATGACTGGTAGAAGTTTCTGTCAATACGATCACTTTAGAAAACTGACAGTGTCTACTAGAAAGTATTTATCTGGCCTATGACTCACTATCCCCACACCTAAGCAAACTTACTCAACAGATATAAATATACGTACACCAAAAGAAGTGTATGAAAATATTCATAGCTGCATCATTCAAAGTAGCCAAAAATCCAAATTTCCATCATAATGGAATGGATAAATTGTGGACTATTCAAATAAAAAAAAACACTATGCAGAAAATAAACTACCAGAGCTATGCATGATATAAATGAGTCTCATATTTCAAATTGCTAAGCTAAAAAAGCCAAACACAAAAAGGTACATACTATACCAGTCAAAGATATGACATTTGAAAACAGGAACATTTCTCTCTGGTGTTAGAAAGTGGTCACCCTTGAGGGAATGGTGTTGACTGACGAAGTGCAAGATTTCTGGGAAGCTGGTCATGCTCTCTAACTTGATCTGGATGGTGCTTTACATAAGTGTGTTCTCTTTATAAAACCTCATAAAGTGTCAACTAAGATTTGTGCAATTTACTGTATTTATGTCATTCTTCAATTTTAAAAGTTAAAAAATATTGTCAAAGTATTGCTAACATAGGAAATGGCTCTATTTCTTTTTATGAAAGATGTTAAATGCTGCTATATTTTCAAACAATAGTCTATATAAAAAGTTAAGTATTATAGGATCCTACATAGTTATAAATTACTTATTTTTTCTATTTGCATAATTCTCGATAGTCTATTGTAAGAAAACAAAAATCATACAATGGGTATTATTTATGATGTCTGTTTTAGCTGTATCAAAAAATCCTGACTTAACTGAATTATACCCTATAAAGAATTTTTTTATCTTAAAAGGTTTACATACAAGAGATAGAAATTTCTAATGTTGGTTAATTTGATGCCTTTGCCCCATTTTCAAGGATCCAACTTTATCTTATTGCTTTATCACTTTCACCTATCAATTTTAACTTGAAGCCGTGACTTGGTGATCACAAGATATCTAAAAAAATTCCCACCATCATATCCTCACAATAGTGTCCAGAAGCAGAAATCCTTAGAATACTTTCCCACTGTAGAATAAATAAAACATTTCTCCGAATTTCTTCAGAAGACTTACCCTCATGTCTCTTTAGTTAAAACTGTAACTTGCCCTTGCTTAAACCAGCTATGGCCAAGGGGAATAGGAAGCTGCATCAAACTGGATATGATCTATCAGAGTTCAAACCTGAGGCACCAAGGGGAAAGTAGATACAGAAATAGACAGAATTCTGTTAACAAGGAAAAGGGGCAGGAAGCTGGTTGTCAGGAGACAACCAAAGACATCCAACCGAATCACAATAAAGAAATAACAGTAGTACCTAGAAGATTTGCTGGTATTACTTATAATATTGTTAATGCTATTAAAAATGTTCTTTCTGGTTCAATTATCTATGTATCTTGCAAGAATTACACAGATGTCAAATAAGGTAAAAATTCAAGTAAAGAGTTTGATTTAACCATACTTTGTGTGATAAGTAGACAAAGCTAAATACAGTATTCACCTTTTAAAATACTTACCAGTATAAGCATTTGAGTAAATACACATATATCCCCATCATTTATAATTTTTACAAAAACAGTACTATGATAATTATCTATCTTCACAATTTAAAACTGTGATAACAATGAGAATAGTTACCAAGCACTGATAGTGTGCAGGTACTATTTTCTGTACTTAAAATATAAAGAATTATTCGTTAATCTCCACAGCAAATCTTCTAGGAACTACTGTTATCCAATGATGGAACAGAAGCACATAAGAGTTCTTTAAATTTCCCAAAGCCTCACAGTTTATAAATCATAGTCAATTAGTTATATTTGTGATTGGCAATTTTAAAAGATTATTAAAAGGACATGATGCATTTTTGTCCAAGGTTATTTTTTACAATGCAATAACTTGGTCGCAGGGAAGCTAATATGATACAACTGAGGTACTGAATTATTATAAACTACAAACAAAATAACATTGTTTCACAAGCTCCAAGAAAAGAAACTTTAGTAGAATAGCCAATCCTCTGGACTAGGCAAATCTCCCAACAGAGAGAGGAAGGAATTATGCAGAGAGGTCTCAGTTACTGGACAAAATGCCAGCAAGAGTGAATTCTTACGTTTAGGAAAATGCCACAGGACCATAATGTAATAGCAAAAGAACATTTTCTATCACATAAAGCCATGAACTATCACAGTTACCAGGTTGAGATATTTTAAATCAGATTCATGAATAAAAATTTAAAAGTCAACAAGTTCTAAAAACAATATTCCACCCTTTATAACATCAACAAAAGGAACTATTATTACATCAACTCATAACACTAGAGATTTTCTATTCCTATGCAAAAACCTATTAGTGAGTAATGAAATATTAATAGCAGGGAACATAGTTGCATCTTTGGCATCTGACCAAGTTTAAGCCATTAGTATATCATGTATTTATGCCAAAAAAAATCCAAGCATAGCATTCATTGGTTCTCTCCCTGATAAATGCTAACTCAAAAGTCTGTTGGATTATTCTAGAATATATTATAACATCATAAGACTCTGCAGACTGCACTTACATCCTGAATGAGAAAACGACCTGCAAACTTGGGGCTCTCCCAGTATCCTAGGGATCTGTACAATATCCTCTCTAAAAATAAATGTGGAGAAACATTATTTAACAAATAAAAGATTTGCATTGACCTTTTCCATCTAACCAACTGTTCACCCAGGAGGCCCTCTTGTCCTGACCTTTCCTGAACACCACATTGATTCCTGCCCATTCCCTGACCTGCAAGGATACATTTGAAAGGAGTTTGACTTTTTAAAAATTTAGGGGAGAATAGCTCAGGATGGAAATATCAAATAGATAAAAGCACTGAGTTGAGTCCAAAATCTCATTTTGTATTTGTCTTGTACTTCTTTTTCACATCCAGTATCACATTTTAGTAAAGGAAGTAATATTTATATAGCTTTACAAGGAGAAGTTAAGTCACATAGAAACTGAATGTCTGAAGTGACCCAGCTATTCAGTAACATAACTGGAATCTAGTTTTCAAGTATTTCCCACTCAGACCTTGGCTCCTTCAGATATAGTACTTTCTGGCTCTGCCTGCACAGTTTGATAGAAATGAGATTGCTTATTTAAAACTGAAACTGATCAGTGACAACACTCTGGACTTCTCCCGACTCCTAACACCAAGTCTGTTGCCAGATGTATTGAAGCTTCACAATGACAGAAGATTGAGCATGGGGGGTAGGGTATCTTTCCAATAGGAAAAAATTTATAATTATTTATTTTGAGGAAATGGTAATAATAGAATAAGATTACAATGCATTCCATTTTGAGTTCACATTTTAATAACTGTTCCAAATTTACTGATGACACATTCTCCATTTAAATTCATAAAAATACTTTGCTAGTCACAGTGACTAGTTTAATGCCTAAAACTCTTGGGGTTTTATTATTATTTTCATATTCTAAAACATGAAATATAAACCTGTTTTAACTGCTAGTTGTCATGTCATACATTTAATTGTATTGTCTTTTTAATAATACCATTTTAGCTTTTTATGGATAAAATATTCCCTACAAGTCCAAATAGGAAACCACTCAAAGTTTTTATGAATAGAACCAATACATTTTATCTAAATGAAGCATAGTATATTTGAATGATCATGTATGATGGGTTTAAATAAAGCAACACCTAAGGAACTCTGGCTAGTATAGAAGTCTGTTGTAGGTTGTCTGTACTTGGCCCAGGCATAGTTAAGCTTAAGTAAAAAAATTAAAACTGACTAAACCTTCACATTCTTTGATTACCTCTTGTCTAATCCATGATGCTATCTACGTATCAGAAAGTGAAGATCCTTTCTGTCAAGCTTCTCTAACTTGGTCTCAAATATCTAGTTCATCCTGTAGAGGACAGTCAATGTCAAGCAAGGGTTAATAACTCAGGTTTTGTAGCTCTGTAGTTTGATAGAAATTAGATTGCCTATTTAAAACTGAAACTGACCAGTCACAACACTCTGGACTTCTCCTGACTCCTGATGTCAATTCTGTTGCCAGATGCATTGAAGCTTCACAATGAAGCTTCCCATCTTTCTCCAACTATTCCAAGACATCCTTCTCCTTCAGATGTTGATCATGGGACAAAAGCCTGCTGGAACCCTAAAGAGTGTTGGAGCCATCCTTAACATGGAGAATAACTAACTTTCCTTAGTGGTAAACAGATGCTATTTCTAGAATTAGCATCAATTTTGTTGTTATTTTAAAACTGAAATGTTCAGTTTGCAGTTAAATAGCCTCACTATTTAAAGTTATAGGGAAGATGAAAAGAGAGGAAGAACAGAATAATGGAAAGAAAGTGAAAGTCGGAAAGCAGGGCTGGCTAAGTTTCTCCAGCTGGAACCACAGCTTTTAGTAATCTCTGTGTTCCAAGTACCTATCCAAACACAATGGCTGGCATCTTACAGGTTTCCAGTAAACATTTGCTAAACTCAGATGTTGAATTTTCTACTATGTTCTCTCTGAGCCTAATTTCTTTATCATAAAATAAAGAGACAGGACAGGGGACAGCTTAGTAAAATTTCAGCTTTAAAACTGTATTAATTCTTGCTAGGTCTTATTCCAAGTAAACCAAACCTTGGAATGAGAAAACTCAATAGTTCTAGCTTAAGAAACACTGTTAGGTTCACTAAATTGAAGCATTTTACCAATTTTATCGTTCCTATTTTCACCAAAATCTGTTTTTGCTGAAGTTATTTTCATAACTTAATCCTGCCACCTAACAATGGCAGTGGCCCCCAAACTTGTCAGTGCATCTGAATGACTGGGAAATTATTTCTCTCCTCAGATCTACTGAATCAGAATCTCCAGGTATGGGAAACCAGAAATGTGTTTGCCAAAAGCTCACCCAGATGATTCTGTTAAGCGCATTCTATGAATCCCTTAAGCTTAAAATCACAGAAGTATATGGTATAAAATATACTTTATTGGATGCCATATGTTAACAAAGGACCTTTATCTTTTTTATTTATCATTTTTGGAACTCCATTTTTTGTTAATATATTCTTCTTTAAAAATTTTTTCGGCTCGGCACCTGTGGCTCAATCGGCTAAGGTGCCAGCCACATACACCTAAGGTGGCAGGTTCGAACCCCCAGCCCGGGCCCACCAAACAACAATGATGGCTGCAACCAAAAAATGGCCGGGCATTGTGGCAGGCGCCTGTGGTCCCAGCTACTTGGGAGGCGGAGGCAGGAGACTCTCTTGAGCCCAGGAGTTGGAGGTTGCTATGAGCTGTGATGCCATGGC
>CAUYQV010166780.1:0-99816 GCA_963574575.1 Galagoides demidoff
AGTATGGAGGACAAATTCAGGTTAATCAGGACAAGAGGTGAGACCAGAGAAGCAGGAGAGGAGGAAGACCAGTTAGGGGAAGCATTGGTCTGGTCTACAATTCTCACAAAATTGCTCGCAGACCTCCTCATACTCATAAGAATTATTGGGGTCCCCAGAGAACTTTCATTTATGTAGGTTACATCTATCTAGTTTTCCTGTTTTGTAAATAAAAATTGAGAAAATTTTAAAACACAAGAATATCTAAGCACATGTTCCATGGAGCCACCAGAAATAGGACAGCACATATCCAGTAGTTTCTGAAAAATGCTGTTTTCTACTCATTAAAGAACAAGAGTAAGAGAGGTAAATGATGTTTTACTATTACTGGGAAAACATTTTCTCCTCACAGACCCTGGAAGGGTTTCAGGGACATCAGGGCTCTTGGGAAGACTCTTTGGGCTGACAGGCCCAAAGCTAATAGGCCAAACAAATGGCTTTCAGAGGTAGTCTCTGTAGAATTTGGTGACAGGTTGAATTAGTGGTGGGGTGGGGTGGGGTGGTTTGGGAGCAGATGGAGGCAAGCAAAAGAGCTGAAAATAACTCCAAGATTTCTAATTTGAAAACCATTTTTTTTCTTGCAGCCTCTCTCATATTTATGCATGTAGTTAATAAAGATAAAATTTGTGTATGCTCATAAAACTGTTAAAACTTCTTTGTTCCGTCTTCTTATCGAGATTCTTGAGCAATCCCACTGCATTCTACTCACAGAGATTCTCTTCCTCCCATCGACAACGTACCAAGGTTAATCAGGACTGGGTAAAAATGGTTAAAGAAGGAATGGGCGCTCACTAACTTAGCGTGTCTGATAAATAATATTCTGAGCCCTCAGATGAAAACCATAAAAGCACAAACTTCTACTCTTAAACAATGAATCACCTTTTAAATATTTATTGAAATGATTTTCATAAGGGGGCACAGCCTCCCCATTCACAATTAATATTACTCCGCGCACTTTAAGAAACACCCATCACTCAACTGTGCCTTCCTTTAAGCAGGGTGTGTACGCTTAATTATAATAGTTTTAATTGAAAGAACAATTAACAAGATTTCAACATAGAACAACGTGATAAAAGTTGATTTTTCACTTCCTGAACTACTGAATCATCTCTGATGATTCTGACTGAAGGTGAATGTATTTTTACAATACAATTTTATTGCAAAGTCTTTATGAAGCCCACATTTTGGTTCCCCTTCCCCTACTCTGTCCTAGACCCTCCTGTTGTTTGAGCCCATTCACCTCATGAGTGTGTTCGGTTTGCCAATTGATTTCAATCAGCCATGTCCGTCATTCCATCTTCTGTGTCCTGTGACTATAATATTCCTACTAGCCTGCGTGCCCTCCCAAAATCCCACACTGAGTCTCAGGACATGATACAGTAATTCACATGTTCTAAAAATTCAGAAACTGCTCAGAACGGAAAGATCCATGATGAGACCTGAGCTTGTGTTCACCTGGGTCCCTTCTCCACGTTGCTGGGCACCGGGACCCCCGTGTCAGGTAAGTCTTGTCATTCCCGATCAGCTCATGCACATCAGACTTCCCGCCTCGTTCCCTTCACCTGGCTCATTTCTCCTCGCTCTTCTTCCTTTCTTTCAAGGGACAGTCCCTTGTTTCGGAAGCCCCCTCCTGTCCCTCTGGCCTGTTTAATCGCTCACTTCCCACATTCCCGTGCTCACAGTTCCTCTCCAATAGTTTCACAGTCCTTCACCCCATGACTCACTAGGTTGCTTTTAGCCATAACATGGAATACATAATCAGCCCTTCGTAGCTGCTACTTGAATTGACTTGACAGCCCAAAAGATAGTAGGAAAGATAAGCTCAGACTAACCCAGTACAGGTGAATGTCCAAATCCCTAATCCACACTGGATCTTTTTCCTTGTCAGTAAGGAAAAGATTCTTTGTAGCATTTAGCACATTTCACCAAACATGTCCTTGTATCTTAAGAATTATGAGATTTCCAATGCACCTGCTCAGAGTGGACAGTAAGGGAGCTTTAATGGGGGGATGGGAGACTAGATGAGCCAAGATCCCAAGCAATGAGTCGGCTAAGCGTGCATCTCCAGATACTCCCACACAGCCATCTCTCTGAGCCATTGGTCCAAGCACAGTATCCCGCTCTGTGAACAAACACCATGAGTCAATTACAGCTCCAGGAGTACAGCTTGTCTGGACTCATCTCTGAGTCTTTGCTTAAACTATGTTACTCCCCTACTCTAGACTGTCCTTCAGCCTTCAAATCCAAGTTCATGACTGTTCCTTCCATCCTTCCTTAACCAGAATCAGAAATGTTAGCACTGGGACTTCTACTGCTCACACCCCCAATTGAGGAACAGAGGCCAGATTGAGAAACAGAGTTGTCTGAGACCACGTAGCTGCCTCAGAATCCAAGTCTCCTGCCTTGCTATCCTCCCTTGTTTTAAGCATACTCACTTCAGTCTTTACTTACCTAGTTCTTCCCTCACCCCGACCTCTGGTTAGAGTTGATTCTTGTGGGATGGACTTGTCATTGCCACTAGCTGGTAAAATCCTGGCATGGCATTACGGTCGAGGTGACGCACTGAAAGACACGTGGCATTTGGAGTTCAATGAACCTGGATGCAAGTGCACAGTCTCTCACCTTCCGTGTGACCTTGGGAAGTTACATAAACTGAGCCTCCATTTCCCCCTGCGCAGAGCATGGGTGCTGAAGTCAGGCTCCCTGGTTTCATTCACATCCCTGCTCCAATAACGTGCAACGAGCAACAGCAACCACAAAACAAAACTAGCCTTTATTGACTCAACTGATACACCGCTCTGAACCAAGGCCCAGGATCATAAGAGGATTAAAAGCCATGCAGTGGTTCACCGTGTTCTGAATACAGAAGACAAAGCTCGCTAATGAGAGGCACCTTAGGGTACCGCAACTGTGGATGCTATTGTAATTTTAGGAACCCCCAAAGAAATGGCATTGTTGTTGTTACCAGAAAGTTATATTGTATTTTAAAGAATATAAAACGCTACATACTAAAACAAACATCCTGTCTTTGGAGACAATAACATTAAAAAAAAAAAAATGTGTGCAGCAGAATCCTGAATAAGGTCTTGGAAATTTACAAGAGGACATCTAGCAGTCTAGCTCCAGGGGTTTTTCTGCCTTCTGGGTGCAGCCCCAATCGTGAAAAGGGAAACTTTCCCCAGACTCGGTGGTACAGGTAACAACTGAACTTGGAGTACAGCGCAGTGAGAAGAGAAAAGCCCCGAGGGAAGACAATATTTTATATATAAGGTGAAGAAAATGCAGGACAATGTGGAAAATTTTGAGTGAGTATAAACGTTTCCTAATGCAGGTGTTAAAAAATTACCCCAGTGAATTCTGAAAATAACTATTTTTCCACCCGTGGAAAGAGTACATTGTTCCAGTCAAAACTGAAACAACCAGGCAGGAGAGAAGAACTCCCAGACCTCTCTCTCCAGGCCGTCCTTTGGGGTTCTGAGAGCTCCAGGTTTGGACGGCAACCGTGGTGACTGTAACCTGGGCTGGCTAGTCTTCATCTACCAGCACCAGGGCCAAGACGCTGCAAATAGCAACCGCAGGCCCCAAAGCTCAGATCTCATTTGTAACCATTTGTTTCTATATTCCAATTTAACAGTTAGTCAAAGAACATGAACTAGGTGTAAGTTATTGTTTTTAAGGGGGGGGGGGCAGGTGCAGAGTGTTTCACCCTAAGGGCTAAAAAGGAGACTCAATTTAGCACCCTCCTGGAACTTGCTCCTGTGTCTGGAGACGAGGGGACTGTGAAGTGGGGAGGGAAGGAGTGAGAGAGGAAGGAGGGGGAGATTTACATCCACCAACACAATCCAATTTTCTCTGTGCCTTGGACTTCCCTGAAAAGAATTTACACATGTTGGGGACCTACAGCAGCCACACACATACCCTTCCCCTCTTCCTCCTATCCAGATCCAGAGACACAAAGGATCTGGACAGCCCCCTCCGGGAGAAGTTCTAATCAAAGACCCTAACTTTCCAGGCAGGCTATGGAATTTGCCCACCCCCCACCCAGTAACCCATATAAAAGGGGTCTCCAACTACCCAGGCAGGTCACCCTCCCCTTTCAATAAAGCTGGCCTGAACATCCCTGCTGTGGCCTCGTCTCTGGGCCCCATCGTTTATACCTTTTAACACAGAAAGGTAATGGAGCCTGCCTTCCGGTAACGCATTACATTTTATTCACTGTAAATTTGAAAGAAACTGAAAAAGCGATCCAAGGTGTTTGCCTCTCACATGGGCCCCACCATCACCACCAACTGCCTATGATGAATTTGTAAGTTTATAACTCATCCCTATATACAAATGTGACTCTTGGGTCCGGTACAGTGTCTCGGGCCTATAATTCTAGCACTTTGGGAGGCCCAGATGGGAGGATTGCTTGAAGTCAGGAGTTCCAGACCAGCCTGAACAACAAAGTAAGAACTTGCCTCTACAAAAAAAAGAAAAGAAAAAAATTAGCTGGTGTGGTGACACACACCTGTAGTCCCAGCTCCTGGGGAGACTGAGGCAGGTGGATTTCTTGATCCCAGGAGTTTGAGGTTGCAGTGACCTAAGATGATATCACAGCACTCTAGCTGAAGCAAACATCATTTACCTAACTTAAATTTTCCTTGTGTTTTCATCTTACATATTTTTAAAGGACAACTATCCAAACCATAAAAATGAGTAGGTTTTGTTTAATGATCTTTAGCCTCTTTCATAACTAACCCACTAATGCCTTTGTTTAAGTTTTTGTGTCACGTGTTTCTCATTGCCAGACTGAGAGTTGGTAACATATTCAAAGGCTATCAGCTCTCACTTATTATCTTTAAAGCTTGAGGACCTCCTGGCAATGAGTTTGAGATCGTCTGCCTCCCACACACACTCTCTCCCTGGTATTTTTTCTGAAATGCCAGAGCTCACGGTTTATGCCATTATGTCTGAGGATGTAAAAGATGGCCATGACAAAGCACATGACATCATGTAAATTATGTTATTTTTGACTTTTAAATTTTCCTTAAATATAAATCATGGCTAAGGCTGCCAGGAAGTTTGGCAAAGGTCAGCCTGTTTCATTCTCTCCAGTGGGTGAAACCTAAATTCTTGAGCCTTACAAATTCCTGTGGTCTCTGTGAGCAACTCCTCCTTCCCAACATCAAGTTCATAGTCAGTGTTTTCTCAAATGCCTTTGGCCCAGGAAGACTTCCTTTAATGAGAACACAGTTCCCTGCCAGAAATCCCATTTGGATAATTTACTTTTTCTTTGTTGATCATATCAAGCAAATCATTACAAATAATAATACTGTAATAACATAGTTCTTTCCAGGAAATGTCATCTTGCTGATGGCATCTAAGGCTGGATATTATTAAAATCTGAATTTTTTTTTTCATCCTGGCTATACTACAATTTAACACCCCTTGAAGAGAGACAACCTAGAGAGATTGTTCTGGCTTGTGATCAATATTGCAGGCTGGTGGTCAGATAAAAGCTCGGATAGAACTCATTCCAGAGATTTTCTCTGCACATTCAAATTCCTTGTTCTGTGTTGACTCAGGCTGCTTTGTAAAATACCTCTATGAAAACAGGCTATTGACGAGGTTCAGAATTAAAATAGAAAAAATTTTTTCATGTATTTTTCACCTTCTGATTCTGTATAATCCAAATGCTTTAATTAATGGATAATTAACTAGTGTAAAACTTAACACAATAGCATTATAAACTGAGAAAATGACATGAAGGCTGTGTTGATCAGTTTGATGGAAGTATTTCGGATTGCATGTGAAAACCCCACACCGTACCCCAGAAGTGCATTAATGTACATAGTTACCATTCAATAAAATTTAAAAAAAAAATGAGTTAAATGAGTTTCACTTCAAGGTGAAAACCAACTTACCAATACAATGTTTCAAACCATAAAAGCATTCCAAATGAAATGAAGTTGTGGCAACCTCAAATTAAAGCAAACAATTTTATGCGTTTCAACATGTTGGCTGAACACAGTCCAGTGAATAGCAAGCCTTGCTTTTCATTTTGATATATGAATTTAAAAACAGATTTTCAGATTTTTAGGAAAATAATCAATATTTTGGTGCATTTGTGACTCCATTTTAGTTGACATAAATATGTTAAATGCCAATTTTCAAATGGAACATATAAAACTGCAATCTGACATTTAACTTGAAGAAAAATCTGCTCACATCTCTATATTGAACTTTCATAGGTCCCATCTTTCCAGAGACACATATCCTTCACTTCACAATCATGCCTTATTTATGTCATTGCTTTTTGGTAGCACCTACATTTGCAAACAACTACTTTCAAGAATAAAGCACATTAAAAGCAACAAAATTAGAAGCAGGAAATCTGATGAGCACCTTGAGAACTCACTGAGAATTGCAGTGACTTCCATCAAACCAGGTATTGAAAGTTTTGTTTTTCAAATACAATGTCAAATATCCCACTAGTTTTGTGTTGCCTGCTTTTACTTTTATAACAAAAATATGTTTTATTATTTAACTTTGTACATTTTCTATATTAGTGATGGCAAACTTGGGATCTGCTCAGTGATTTTAAAAGACTCTTGGAATAGGCCACTGCATAATTAGGATTATAACATGAAGACTTTTTTGCTTACCTGTGATGTCAGATATTACAAAAATTATACACAGACCTTTAGTTTTGTTGCTCAGCGGCTTTTGTTAATGTTTGTGTATTTAACATGTGGCCCCAGGCAACTCTTCTTCTTCTAATATGGCCCAGAGAAGCTAAAAGGTTGGACACCTCTGACCTACAGCAGGGTGTAGTGTCAACATTTAGGAAATGCCTAGTGTGGGCAGTGCTTTGTGGGAACAGCACAAGGCAACCACGGGCCCTCCCGTTGGGATACCGGAAACTTGAAACCCTCTGACCAGCCTGAATATGTGTCTTGTAGGTTTGCTCTGCCTTTTCTTCTCCACTCTGATCTTGACTCAGCCATTTAATATCTTTGTATTTTAGAAAAATAGGAATCATAATATCTGCCTATAGGAAATTCAGGGAAAATGGTAATTTTGGAGATACTGGTGTTAACTCCAATTAGGTTGGTCCATATAATTCTTCTTTTTCTTCCCAAAGTCTTTGACAGAGCACAGGAGCAAGATGAAAAAAGAAAGGCCTCTGATGGGAAAGGGCTCACAGAAAATCACTAGTGCTCCAGGCATGTTAAACTTACTTCTGGGGGAAGATGAGAAGTTAAGTTCCTCACCCTCTGCAATTTGCATTGCCTGGGCTTAAGACTTCAGAAGATACATACTTCTAAAGAGTGAATTTTATTCATTATATATTTTAGATAACTTAAGGCATAATAATTCTCTCAGAGAAGCCAGGTTGAGAGTCTGCATCGACTACTACAATTCTCCATAATCCTAATTTCATGCATCTAAACTCAGACAACATTCCATTTTCCAGCACATTTCCATTAGTAATCTTTATATCTCAAGACCCTAAACTTAATCACTCCTGGAAAGTCCTTATTGTCATATAAAAGCAACACATTCAAGGTTCTGGGAATTGGAGGTGAACATCTTTGGAAACCTTTATTTTGTCCACAACTTGGTCCAATTTCAACGAACATTGCTGAGATTATAGGTGATGCTATGTGCTTTCCTCCTGAGACACAAAATGTCTATTTGTCTTTCTTTTGATGATGTTCAATGCTTAGACACATTAATTCACTCACTACAGTTTGAAAAATAGTGATTTTCAGATTCTTCCATTTCATTTAATTAGTTGGAATAATTCTATAAAGAGACATGTCTATTTATTTACTATTTGGTTACTCATTAGTAGAGTTTTTATGGGAAAGGGAGGATATATGGTTGATACGATGTCTTTATGTACAAGGAAATAAATAGCCTTAGTTCCTATTATTCTCCAAAGGTGACCAATAATATTTGGTACCACTATGGATTCTTGAATTTCAACATATTTGACAGGTACAATCCATTCCAACCATTAGCTTTTTTGAAACACAAGTTGTTTGTTATTTGTCTGGGGTGAGCCTTAGTCAAGTTAGATCCTGGGTCCTAATAGTTTTTATTACCTCCTTTGCTATTTTCTATGAAATGATGTTGTAGAATCATTCTCCAAATTATTCATTCTCTCCCAAATCTGGCTTCTTTTAGCAAGAAATGATGTTTCATGATCACAATCTATGTACTAATAGATGTTCAGTGGTACTAGATTTGTCATTTTTTAATGTTATTTTAATGGACAGAACTAGAAAATAGAAAAAATTTTGAAGATAAGATATTCACATGTTCATTTTGGCATTTCCTATTAAAATTTAGGACTATAAGATTTTTATTTCTTATTTTTGTTTTTTAATTTTTTTTACTGTTGGGGATTCATTGAGGATACAAAGAACAGGTTACGTTGATTGCATTTGTTAGATAAAGACCCTCTTATAATTGTGTCCCACCCACACATCATGACCTCTCACCCCCTCCCTCCCTTCCTCTTTCTGCTCTCCCCTTCCCCCACTCCCACCATGTACTAGGTCATTAATTGTCCTCATATTAGAATTGAGTACATGATTCTTGCTTCTCCATTCTTGTGATGCTTTACTAAGAATAATGTGTTCCACTCTACCTAGGTTAATACAAAAGATGTAAAGTCTCCATTTTTTTAATGGCTGAATAGTATTCCATGGTATACGTATACTACAGCTTGTTAATCCATTCCTGGGTTAGTGGGCATTTAGGCTGTTTCCACACTTTGGCTATTGTAAATTGAGCTGCAATAAACAGTCTAGTGCAAGTGTCTTTATGATAAAGGGATTTTTTTATTCTGGGTAAATGCCCAGTAATGAGATTGCAAGATCAAGTGGGAGGTCTAGTTTGAGTTCTCTGAGGGTTCTCCATACTTCCTTCCAAAAAGATTGTATTAGTTTGCAGTCCCACCAGCAGTGTAAAAGTGTTCCCTTCTTTCCACATCCATGCCAGCAGCTGCAGTTTTGAGATTTTGTAATGTGGGTCATTCTCGCTGGGGTTAGATGATATCTCAGGGTGCTTTTGATTTGCATTTCTCTAATAATTAGGGATGATGAGCATTTTTTCATGTGTTTGTTAGCCATTCATCTGTCTTCTATTCATGTCTCTTGCCCCTTGATATATGGGATTGTTGGCTTTTTTGTCTGATTCAAAATATGCAAATATCCTTTCCCATTGTGTAGATTGTATATTTGTTTTGGTTGTTGTCACCTTAGCTGTACAGAAGCTTTTCAGCTTAATTAAGTCCCATTTGTTAATTTTTATTGTTGCAATTGCCATGGAAGTCTTCTTTGTAAAGTCTTTCCCCAGGCTGACATCTTCCAGTGCTTTTCTCATGTTTTCTTTAAGGATTTTTACTGTTTCATGCCTCAAGTTTAGGTCTTTTTCCATCTTGAATCAATTTTTGTGAGTGGAGAAAGGTGCAAGTCCAGTTTTAGTCTTTTACATGTGTATATCCAGTTCTCCCAGCACCATTTATTGAATAGGGAGTCTTTCCCTCAGTGTATGTTCTTGTTTGGTTTATCAAAGATTAAGTGACTTAGGTAAGATGTTAGTTTCATCTCCTGGTTTTCTACTCAGTTCAAGATGTCTATGTCTCTATTTTTGTGCCAATATCATGCAGTTTTGATCACTGTGGCCTTGTAGTAAGCAAAACTTTCTATATTAAAGTGTAAAAACCTGGCATTAGTAGTAAAAACAAAGCCAGATTCTTACATTTTAATATAGAACGTTTTGCTTCCCGAGGATGAAGAAACAATAGAATTGAAATATTCTGTAAATATTTGTTTGTTTTATCACATTACCCACATAACAATCCAGAACAGCAACAATAACACCATCACCATCAATATAATTACTGAAAAGTTACCTTTTTTTTTTGCATTTGTTTTCCTTGTGTTTGTATTATTGTCAAAGCAAATAGACATTAGACACTGTTCTTTTTATGATTAATTTACTTCTTAGCCCTCATTTACTCTTAATACTTGAAGAAGTTACATTTTTATTGTTCTACTGGTATGTAAGTCGATGTCTTCAGTAGTTTTCATTGTCTTAAACTTGCTTTCTAGAAGCTTCTTCATGAAATTTTTGTGGTAGCAATATTATACATGTTTGTAACACAATGTACCATTTATACCCGAAAGTCACTTCAGCTGGATATAAAACATTTGTTCACGAAGTTATCTTCTGGTATGATATGTCATGATAATATTCTAATTTTTCTTGTTAAGTCACTTACTCTCTCTCTTTCTAACTAGATATCTATAATCTTTTTTGTTTTTCAATCCTTAAATTCTGATGATTTTTCTAGAATGTGCCTTGGTGGTGGTCATTCTAAGTTGACATTATCAAGTGCACAGTATGTTCTTTCAATGGATATTTTCACATATTTTTAATTTTAGTGTTCTTCAAATTGTAATTTTAGTATATTTTAATGTTTCTTTGCCTTGGCTATCTTCTTCAGGAATTTCTATTATCTGTATTTCTTAATTTTCTATTTTTTACTTTTTTGTTTATCAAGAATTGTCATGTTATTTTGAAATCTTTTTATCTCTTTCTTCATCTTTTTTTAAATTATTAAATACTGTTTACTTTTTGCCTTCTGTGATTATTTTATCTTGTATTCCTTTTAACAGCCCTTATTTCAGAAAGGATGCTTTTCTTTAATCTAATTCTCAGCTAAGTTTTGCCACTTCATTTCAGAATTTTTAGAATTTTGAGTTTTATTGTTTTTTTCATATTGCATGTCAGTTTTCAGAGTTTTTTTTTTTTTAACTCCTTTTAAAATAGTATGTTACAAGTTTGATCCATTTGGTTAGCATAACTTCTGTCATGCTTTTACTTTCCACATGCATGTTCTACTCTTGTAATCGCTTTGCTTGGGATTTGTTTGTGATTATTTTGTGCATTGTATTTTAATTTACAAGAACTTGTGGAACAGAGTAGTTTTTTTTTTTATTTATAACTTCATAGAATATCCTCTTCTGTCTTTGTGTGTTTTGTTTTGTGTCAAATAGTATTAACAAGTAGGCTAACTTTCTTTCTGAGATTTTCTGGTTCTGTTCTCCCTTCCTGTTTTATCTGGATTTTCTCTTTCTTTCCTCTTAATTGTTCTAACCTTGCTCGGTTTTAATTTCAGTCTCAGCAGTTCTTCCTCAGCAGTTGGCTTTGTCACGGGAGGGGGCCCTGGTGGTTTTGCCAGTGAGTCTGGGGAGTTCTCACAGACACTGACTGCTTCCAGACCTTTCTACCTGAGAGGTCCTGGCACACACTCACCCAGTTTTAGCTGTGCTTGTATCAGCCAGTCAAGCTTTCCAGTTAATATGCCTTGGCTCTTTTTGGATTCTCCTATCCTCTCATCCCTAAGTAGCTTCTCTCTGCTTCCTCTTACATGGATTCTGGTAGCCTGAAATACTGGTGGCGGCTTGTGGTTCATCTCTTCCTTCTAGCATTTGGGGAGTTGATAGAGATACTTGAATCAACTCAATTTGCTGTAAATTTTATCCATGATTTTTGGTTTTGCCATTTAGTTGCTCTGTCTGTTTTTATATGAAAATTCAGAGAGTTCTAGAGACTCTACTGTCAGTAGCATCCTTCTAGAATGCTATATTCTTCTATATTTCTGGAGAGATTTATTTATTAAAAATAATATTTACTTAATTTATTTTAGTATCTCATTAAAACAGATTTTTATTTGTGAAATTTTTATTTTTAAATTTGTTAAAATTCTATTTACTAAAAATTATATACATATTTTATTTTTAATAAATACCATTTTGAATCATTTTAGATTTACTGAAAAGTCACAAAGTCAAGATTCTTTGTACAAAGGAACAAAGAGTTTCCATATACCTCTCATTCAGTTTTGGTTTCCTCCCTAATGTCATCATCTCACTCTTCCATGATACATTTGTCAAAACTAAGAAATGACCTTTGCACATTCCTCTTGGCCGAACACCAGACTTTATTTGCATTTCACCAGATTTTCCCCTTAGGGAATGTTTTCTATTCTCAGATCAGATCTAGGACGCCACATGGCATTAGCTGTCGCATTTTTTTCATTCTCTTCTGGTCTGTCTGTCTGCGTTTTTCATGTCAGTAACAGTTGTAAGGGGTGCTGGTCAGGTATCTTATAGAATGTTCCTCAACTTGAGTTTGTCTGATGCTTTACTCAACATGGGACAGGGGTGATGGGTATTTGGAGAAATACCACATGGTGTCCTGCCCTTCTCAGCACAGCATACCCGGGGTGAATGAGATCCACGCAGTGTCCTGGATGATGAGAACTTGGAGTACTTGGTTAAGGTTCCATAAATTGTTGAATTATTAACTGAAAGTGTGGTCCTTTCACTTTGCTTTACACAGCTCTAAATAATCACCTACACAATGTTCCTTTGATCCCCTTTGAGATAGTAAGGGGTCTCTCAGGTCCTGCCGGTTTCATTCTTCAGGGTCCTGGCATACCCATATTAAGTACTCAGAGTTTTCACTCCTTAATTCTGTTTGGTTTTGTGAGAAGAGATACGCACCTTTTGAGGGTGGGGTCAGTATGGTGATGTGAGGAACATGCCAAAGGTCATTCCAGAAAGGCTTGACTTCTTGGTAACCTTCACTTCATAGCAATAAAGCTCCCTAGGAGTAGTTTTCAAAGACTACATGTTGCAAAATTAAGAGAATATATTGGATGGTCTAAAAGTGGGTCGTGATGCACCTCAGACCCTACTAAACTGACATCTGCCAGGATTTTACCCTGACAAAGCTCCAGCTCTCAGTACGTGTCTCCCTAAATGATGTTTCAGTAACAACAGTAAACTGACCCACAGATTCAGGTGGGCATATGTCATTTACCAATATCTTTTTTTTTTTTTTTTGCAGTTTTTGGCCAGGACAGGTTGGAACCCACCACCCATCTGGTATATGGGGCTGGAGCCCCACACCTTGAGCCATAGGTGCTGCCCTACTACCAATATTTTTTATACTCATTCAAATAAAAAGAAAATGGGAAATTTCAGGTCCATTATTTCATCAACTTAAACACATTAGAAAAGAGAAAAGTAATGTTAGTAACACATATCCACCCACATTAAAAGCATTATGATAAAAAACACCTGCCTTGGTAGTCTAGGGGGAAATCTGATACTATTGGGGATGATAAGGTTTGTATTAATCTTGTTTGGTTTTGTGTGTTTGCAATGGTAACCTGTAATAATAATACCATATATTTTTTATGAAATTCCTAAGTTTACAAGATGTTTTTATATTTACTGCCTCACTTTATCCTTGCATATCTTCTCTCAAGCACAGGTTCCTATATTTGCTTTATAAATGAGGAAACTGGGCTGGGTGTGATGGCTCATGCCTCTAATCCTAGCACTCTGGGAGGCCGAGGCGGGTGGATTATTTGAACTCAGGAATTCCAGACTGGCCTGAGCAAATCAAGAGAGACCCCAACTCTACTAAAAATAGAAAAACAAGCTGGGTGTTATGGCAGATGTCTGTAGTGGAGGAAGGTGGTATAGGGGAAAGCTGAGACAAAAGGATCTCTTGAGCCCAAGAGTTTGATATTGCTGTGAGCTATGATGCCATGGCACTTGACCCAGGGTGACCCAGTGAGACTCTGTTTTTGAAAGAAAGAAAGAAAACTGAAGCTTGTCAAAGTTAAGAGTGGTATCCAAGGTCATGTATCTTACTCATAAGAGTTCATCAGATTGCTCTTTCTTTTCTTTCAAGACACATGCTAAAGTTTTTTATTTCATAAATATAATTTATTTTCCCTTCTAATGGGGAAATAAACACTAACTCACCAACAATGAGAGAAAGGTATACGCCTAAATAAAGGGACAACTTAAATAAGAGATTACATAATAGTATCTACTATTTATTTAGTATTTACTCTGTGCCAGACTCCATAGTAAAGTACCATATAAATTAGATAATATTTTTTCTTTTTTTATGAGAAGAAATTTAAATTCAAATGGATTAGCTAATATAAAATATGCTAACTATATTGCATAAATTTCCATTTTAGACAATGACATTTCTTGTTCCTGTAGAGTCTAATACAAATATTCCCGGCTGGTGAATGGCAATGGCCTTAAGTTGGTCGGTCAGGGTTCCGGGCACTGCTATCCTTTCAAGATTTGAAGTCTTTAGCTGGATCTGAATGTTCCTGTTAGAAATACTGTTTATACAATCAATAAAAGCTTTATAGGTGAGCCAAAATTAGATTTCAGCCTCATCCCTTCTGAGATATTTCAATTTCAGATTGATGTTCAAGTTAATGCAAGCTTCCTAAGCACAAGAAGTTATAATGGCCTAGACCTGGAAGTGACATATATCACTTCTGTCCCTGGTCCATTTGCAAGAGCTTAGTCATATGGACACTCTTGGCTGTCAGAGGGACTGGAAAACATAAACAAGCTGGGTGCTCTGACAGGAGGGGAAATAGGTTTTAGTAAGTATGTAGCACTTTGCCACATTAAGTAACTTGCCCAAAGTCAAACATAATAATTGGCAGAATCAGAGTTTGAATTCAGGATTGATCAAAAGCCTGTGTTAATTTTGCCATATTATGCTCCTTCCAAATATAAATTAATTTGGTTTTATTATTTTTAAGGATAGCTCAAATTTTTCATGGCAATATCTGTCTATTTCATTATAATAAGTCCTATTTGATTGGGTCCTTAAGTTTCACTCTTCTGTGTTGATGGGTACCTTGTCTAGTCCCAAATTGTCCTTTGTTCATGATTTTCATTTAGACTTCCAAGTATATAAGTCCGACGTACTCATGCCAACATCCTGACTAATGCCCAGTAGCAACCAGCTTGTTATTCCCTCACTGGGGACGTGAAATCATGGGGTCCTTTATGAAGAAGGAAGACTTTTCTCCTTACCCTTCCTTGCATCTTGTCACCTAGTGAGTCACCCCAAAAGACAAGAGCCCAATGCCTCACAGAGTCACTACAGAAAACAGCTCCTTCAACTTCTGCCTTCTAATAATCTCATAAGACTAAGAAATAGATTCTAAGGGACTCATGCCTTCACTCTCCCTGTCACTTACTGTGTAAGGGTGAATCCTTTCCAACTAAGATCCCTGAAGAATCAACCCACTTAAAAGAACTCCTGTTGGGCCCTCCCCACAGCCCAGATCACATGCTGAGGTAGTTCTCAGTCTAGGAGTGAACTTAGCCTAGCATCAAATGGGGTTTTTCACTATCCAAGGGTACATAGTACCAGAACCCTGAGAACCAAGTATGTTCCGCAGATGCTTGTAGGGGTCTTGTTTTGATAATCTAATAGGAATATCTTGTATGAAGAGAAAAAATTCTTTGTAATTTGTGTATACAACATTTGAAATTGGAATCTTGAAGTTACTGTTGAAATTTAAAATTTGAATCTCAGAAACTATGCATTTTAGGTATTCATCCTGAAATACTATTTGTGCAATCAATAAGGGTTATATAGGTAACCTAAAATTAAAGTTCAATGTGGTTACTCCAGTGTTATAACAATTCCAGACTGATGTTCAAATTAATGCAAGTTTCTGGGCACCCTCAATTTTAGTTTTATATATATACATGTATGTTTTTGTGCTATGCTCTGCTTTTACTAAACTTCTCATGCAAAGCTATTCTCCTCCCCTGGCATATGCATGGGCCTGGTCACTGCAATCAGAAAATTCAGACACTTTTAGTGACTACAGAGCGAGTATACTCACTGTCACATAAAAACACCAGCAGGAGTCATGAGATAGTATACAGTGGTGAGAGAGATCGAAGATCCAGGTTCCCTGTGGATTCACTGTCTATGGCCATGCATGATAAATGAATAGATCTTCAAATGGCTAATCTGCTCATTTCAACCATCTAATGATCGATAAAGATTGTTAAGTGAGTAATCTATGGTGGCAATCAATATTTATCATGAAGATAGCTGACATGGACACCAGCCACATATTGATGTGGCCTAAATCAGAGCAGGGTATACTGAGACCCAGGGCTGGCCCAATACTGGGCAAGTGCTTGAGATTGACCACTTCTGCCTTCCAGAAGATCTGTCAGAATACAGTCTTCTTTCAAACCTGATGCCTCCTGCTGTGTGGAAACGCAACCTGAATCTGTTCTTTTTAATTCTGAATGTTTTTAATCCTCCACTTTCCTTTCAGGGAAATGTTCTTTTTATTCCCTTAAGTTTTTATTTTTAATTATAATAGTTTTATATTTTTGTAGGGTACAGGTGATGTTTTGATACAGGCATACAATGTGAATAATCAAATCAGGATAATTGGGGTATTCATCACTTCAGCATTTATCATTTCTTTGTGTTAGGAACATTCCAATTCCACTCTTTAGTTATTTTAAAGTGCATCTTAACTTATTGTTGATTATAGTCAATTTGTGCTACCAGATATTGTTTCTCCTGTCTATCCAAGGAAAAAACTGTATATTTTTGTACACATTAGCCATCTCCTCATCCCCACCATCCTTCCCAGCCTCTGGTAACTGTCCTTCTTCCCTCTATCTCCATGAGATTAATTGTTTTTAATATTGAGCTCCCACATATAAGAGAATACTCTTATGTAAGAACACTCAAGATTTGTCTTTCTCAGTGAAATGTACTTGTCCCAATATCTTAGGAACCAAATCTGCTTTCCAAGCTAGTTTTCCTGATCTATTGACATATTTTTGGACTCTCTTGTGTATTTACTTTTATCGTTTCATATTTATCTTGCCTTAATTCAAATAGGATTTAATGCTTGCAGAGAGACACATCTCATTTAGATGATAATGTCTCAAACTGAAGACATGGCAGTAAGCAGCATCTCACTGGCAGGGGAGCCACCAGTTGGGGAGTGGTCCCTACTGCTATAGCCAAGTCACTGCATCATAGCCCCCTCTGTCAATGTAATCCACACAAAGAGAATCAGGAGTTTAATGTTTCACATTGGCCCTAAGGCAGGGCGGTCACTGTAGGTCTTGCCCTTAAAAGCTACCTCTATGGAAAATTTAGAATTACCGAAAAGGAAAAAAAAAAGCCATTTGATCATAAAGACATTTGCACTCACATGTTTATCACAGCCCAGTTCATAATTGCAAAGATGTGGAAACAACCCAAGTGCCCTTCCACACGTGACTGGATTAATAAACGGTGGTATATGTGTACCATGGAATACTATTGAGCCATAGCAAAAGATGAAGATTTTTCATCTTTTTTTTACAACTTGGATGAATTTGGAGAGCGCTCTCCTAAGTAAAGTAACACAAGAATGGAAAGCCAGCATCTCATGTACTCGATACTAAGTTCAAACTTGTAGATTAACAGTGTGTGCACATATGAGAAAAACTCAATTGAATTCAAAAAGGGGAGAGGTTGCTAAGTTCCGACCTAATGGGTACAAAGCACAGGTAATTGGCACACTTCCTGGGTGAAGGACTCAACTACAACTCCGACATTAGTAACCTGATCATATGTACCCTCATATTAATCTGAAATAAATTTTAAAAAAATGGAAATAAAACCCTGAATCAAAACAAACAAAAAAGAAAAATCATAATTTTTCTTAAAAGGTCAGGAATTCAAGAATTCCAAGGTTTCATGATTAAGCCTTAAGCCGAGACTGACGGCAATTAGGAAAAGACTAACTCACTGTGAAATACTAGGAACCTGAGCGTTTGTTCCTTCTTTCTTTTCATAGAACAGGGCTTTGCCCAGGGTTTTGCTCCTCACCTGTGGAACAATTCAATTCTGATCGGCCTTGGCATCTGGGGCAAGCTCAAAACAATCAGCCAGGATCAGAAGGCTGGACTTCAACAGCAGAACCGCGTTTGGAAAAACTCAGGAAGGAGGCCGAGGAGGTTGCCCCACAGGAAGAGAGTGACTTGGGCAAGCTGACAAGCTGGCTCCCTGGGAACCCAGAAGCGGGCATGGCCGAGACAGCAGATGCTGCCTTCCATGAGCGTCCTGAGTGCCTGAGAGGCTCTCCTGCCATTACCGTCTGCTCCAGACTTGCTCTCCTGGTGGCTGAGTGCTGACCAGAAAAGGCCGCTTGGGTTGTTCTGGTTCTCGTCACAGAGAAGGCTCTCTAGTCAAATACATTTTTAAATGAGTTGCTATGGGGATATGTTTTAAAGATAGCTAATACTACCAGGGAGTCTGACTGGCAGGGATGGCAAATCAGGCTTTGATTTAACCTCTCTTGCAGCCTGTTGAGCGATTTCGGAACAAGTGTGTGCAGGACCTGGAGGTTTCCGTCCTTGCCAGGTGTGCTGGAGAGTGCAGGGAAAGCACTGTGCATGAGGAGCTCCTGTCCCCCTTGATGATTCGGGAGGCAGTGAGGAAACCGGAGGATTCAGGGCCTTGGCTTCTCCTCCTGGGCCCCTGGGCTCTGTGCTTTAGCCTGGCCCTTGTTGTTAGTGCTCCCACCAGAGGGGAGAGGATAGGAAAGGCCTCTCCACCCGAGAGGAGCTTTCATAAAGATCTGTGGAGGAGAGAAATGGGAAATATTGGCTGAAATCAGCTTCTCAGATTATCTATGGATTTCATTTACGAGTCCTGTATGAGTAATGTGATCATTCGACATTGGCTGAATGTGGCTTAGTCGGAGGCAGAAGCTTTGATGAAAAGAGCCTTATACATATGCACCTTTTTGTCTACATAGTAATAAGTGGATAAATGTCTAGAAACCTCAATTTTTGAAAATGAATGTTTGCTGAAAATGCAGATCATTTGAATCTTAGGATGTCTGTCGTGATGCAAATCATTAGTGTGGCCATCCATATTGGTCTGATTTACCTAATAATTGCCAAATTATTAACAAATATAACACAGAAATAGACTTACCAAAACAAGAAGCCATCACAAGAAATGCCTGCGCTTCTGTGTTATTCTTACTTAGATCTCTTCTTGTTGGTAAAATGCTGATTGTCTTTCTACATTTCAGAAGCCCAAGAGCGCTTGAATGAATGAATCTCTGCAGAGTACTTTGAAAATGAACATCTTCCTTCTCATGTTGTCATCCCTGCCCCTCACTTTTCTGCGGAAGGTAACAATTGCTGGCATCTTTCCCGAGATGCAGATACCTGTCCTCAATGACCTGTGCGACCTCGGGTCATTCATTTTTCCAATGGAAACGATTCTCATTCCTTTCTCTTCTGGGCAGACCACAAATTAGTGCTCTCTGGGGAGATTCCTTACCCTAATTAAGAATCACTTGAATTAGGAATCCTTCAGGTACTCCTTTTCTGAAACTTTTAATGTTGATTCTTGCCCATCTGCTGACTCCCAGGAATCACTGAATGGCAGGCATCTGTTGTTTTGCTGCTTGGTACGGCAATATCTTTTCATTTCCTGCTCTGGGGAAGCCCGCCTCTGTGTAACACACACACACACACACACACACTGCTGTGCGAAGCTATAGAGCACTAGCCAGGGTGGCTCCGTTTATTGAGCTTTTTAAGGTGTGCAGTTCTATCAGATCCAATTATAGGGAAGAGCAGATAGATATTTAAAAGTTCTCTTGGGTGCTCTTCACTTGAAAGACCCCACATATGTGATGGTTTATCAGAATTCTCATTATTATTGTGCTCAGGTGAAGCGTCCCTTTTATTTAATAAATTTTGTCAAGAAATTCATGTATTCTAGAAAACATTAAAGAAACATATAATTAAAATCTTAAAATGATGGAATGAATATTATCAACAAAGTCCTTTTTCACTCAAGTACTTATAAATCATTCCAAATGGTAGCTGCTTCAACAAAATTCATTAAGCTTCTCTCATCCAGATTTTAAACAAGCTGTCAACTCACCTGTATAAAATTACACGGATGTGTTAATATAAAACCTTTGAATCAGCCACACATTTTTGGGTATGACATTTCCAACCCATATAACTCATGTACCTGAAATAAACATCCTTTGAAAGAAGAGAAAATTAAGCTCAAGCAGAAGGACCCCTATGTGTTTTCAGTTAATACCTCCTTCTTCTTTCCAGGACTAATGTTTTCAGAAGGCAGAAAATAAAGGTATACACAGAATTAATGATGAAAGCAAAGTTTCAGCTTTCTTGTATTAACCAGCTTAAATATATTAACCACATTAATTCAGGCTCTGCCCGCTTGCCAGAACTTGCTGTCACTTCCTGTTATAAACAGCTGGTTTCCGGTGTTTTCTCTGCAGTGTTTATATCCTGGAATAAGACCCTCCACATACACTTACATCAGTTCCATTTCACAGATAATTAAACTGAGGCTCAGGAAGGTGATGTACTTACTCAGATATTCTACTAGTAAGCAAGATTCCTTCCCAGATTTTTTTGGCTCAAAGGCTTTGTCTCTTGATCACCCTGACTCTCACACTCCTGGTGCAAGGAGGATTCTGCCAATTACTGTTTAGGGGGCCTGCACTTTCCTTTCTTTTCTGCCCGAAGGGGACATTTTATCCACAAATAAAATCAGAGCCTGTGTAAGAATTTATCCTCCTTCCAAAGTACATCACAAGGCACAGAGTGACAGCTGCTGTCTCCCTAGGTCTTTGCTGACCTGGCTATGAGCTCTCAGACAAGGGGAGATTGGTGCTGGCTTTCTGGGTGGCAGGCCTGGGGAGGCTGCTTGCTGCAGGCCACGCAGTCAGCTGGCACTGGAACCAATGGTGGAAACACCAATTTTAAAAGTTTGGGGAAATCAGAGAAGTCATTAATTAAACCTCTATGGCATATGAAATAACTTCAATGCTCCTGAGAATGAATCTTTGCTCTCCTTTAAGTTCATTAAACTATTTAAAATTTCAGCAGACACTACTTGAACAACCACATTTTCTACCTGTCTGCCAAGATTTAACAGTTCCACTGTTTTATTGATGAAAGTTTCAGCATTCAAAGGCATGTAACTCTTGATGTTTCTGAATTAATCGATGTGATGAAGAATTCTATAGATTCAGAGTCATGTTTATGACTTAATGATCTGCTATTTTTTTTTTACAATCTCGTTGCATAACTGTTTCTGGAGGTCTGCATGCATGCATACAGACGTATGCTCCAGGTAAAGAAAAAATACAAAATAAAATGCATAACAGCAGGGAGAGAAATTATCAGCTTGCTTAACTTTAGTTCTATTTATTACAATTGGTGTGACCAGGTTAATTATTGCTTGTTTAAATGAGGCCAGGAGGTCTGGCATTGATGCCTCAGGTACATGGAAGTGTTAGATAAGCTTGGCTTTCTGATATTAAATGCAATAATTATAATTTTTTCTGGGAAAATATACATTTGCAGTTATAGCCAGACTATTAAAAAAATTAGCCCTGGTCAAAGACATTCAACCATAAACAGAGTGAATGGTTTTGCTAAATTTTTATGCCTGTTGCAGATATTAGATAGCATCTGGTCTTTGGAATTTAGAGATATAATTTATTTTATGTTTCATGCAATATAATTTATTAAACAAACATTTATTGAGCACCTACTTAGCGCCTGACATTATGTTATATAGTGGGCAATTGAAATGCTATTAATTCTTCTTTGAAGGAGCCAAAAGAAAGAAAGAAAGGAAAACACATAAAAAATGTGACAGATGCTTGGTTAATGTCCTTTGAAACTAGGCTGTAAGAGAATGAATAATCTCGAAGCGAATGCTGCGAAAAGCTGGTCCCTACCCCTCAACACCTCAAAAGAATCATTTCTTTCTTTCTGTTCTATATTTTGCTGATGTCTGGCCTGAGGCCTCTTTCTAAGGTTTGGTTTTATAGACGAAACATTTGCTTCTTTGGTGCCTTCAACGTCTGTAATGCCAGATGGTGACCCCAGTCCTGGGCAACCTACAGTGGCTCTGGGCCCCCACTGGAGCAAAGCCCTGAGCCCTTCATCTGGCATTCCCTGTCTTCCTCATGGGGCCCAAGCCTGTTTTCCAGACTCCTTCCTCACGAACACCTTCCTGTGCTTTGCCCTAGTCTGCTTCTGACCTCTTACCTCCCCAGACAGTCCCCATCACTCGCTCATGTTGTCACCTCAACACAGAAAACCCACCTCCTCATCCTTGTGTCTGACAACCCCTCCACCCTCTAAGAAAGGCCTACATCAGGTTGTAATCACTTTCCATGAGTTCCAGTGGGTCTTGGTTTGTTTACCCTTATGCTACATAGCCCCACATCTTGCTGTGTTTTATCATTGAGTACTTATTTCATTTTTGCTGTTAAATTGCAAACTTTCAGGGAGGATAAATGTGTGTATCTCAGTCATCTCTGGATCTCCCGTTGAACTCTGTACCAAAGCACATCTAGAAAGTATTCACTGAATTAATAAGTAAATATTGGCCTGTCTCCCCTCCAACGTCAGCCCTATGTGTAGGGCCTGGGAGTGAGTGACATAACCTTTATGCTTCATCTCCCTGCACCTGGGCAGAAGTGCTCCTGTGCTGAATTTCAGGGGAATATTGAACCAATCAGGCTAATAAATTATAGTGGCCTGTGTTTTCCTGGCAAAGCCCCATTCATGACAACACCTTAGAGAGCTGTGGCTTCTAGGCATTGCAGTTAATGTGACATGTCCTCACATGCACCAGACCAGCAGAATGGACAGGAATACCTCTGGAAAGAGGCAGGTGTATGTCCTTATTCTTTTTCAGCCACACACTCAGCCTTATAAGCCCAAAGAGGACCTCTGTCTATGGACTTAGGAAGCCATTTTCATTCTCCAGAAGAAGAGAATTGAGCATTTATTGAACCAGTCCTAGTGAAGAATAGAGAAGCAAACATGTTTCCCTCTCCCTCCTTTCTGTATCCTTCTGCCCCCTCCCTTTCATCATCATATATTTTGGGGGCTTATTTCCTATGTCTAAGCCTTCCTAAGGGGCTGGAGATACTGACATAGTAGACTACCCTTATTAGGAGAGTTTGAAATTTCAAAAGAAGGTATGGGAAAAGAATTCCTAGAGAGTAAGTTCTCTCTAGGGATGAAATTTCAGTCTTGGGATTCCCCCCAATGGATATGTCAATACAGTTTATAGATAACTGTGATTATATGTGGAAAAAATGATAGTTTTTTCCCAAGATTATCAGAGAATTAAATGAGATATTGCTTTTGTCAAGAACTGACAGAAGGGTCTGAAGTTATAACTCCACTTGCAATGATGAGTTAGCCTGGCCCAGTTACAGGGCTGAAGGCAGAAGGCATGAGACTCCTGGGTCAGAGACTGAGGACTTTGTTACTCACATCAAAAGCAGTAGTAGCCAGAGTATCAGCATTCTCTTATGCTAGCACCTCAAACCCCTGAGTTGTCTCACAGAAGAACACAGCTTAGGGAACCACAGTCTTTTATAGTGGGCAGTAAGCATGCTTGCCTGTTGCTCCCAAGTGAGACATGTTTATTATGCTGGACAGTAACAGGCATGCTCTTTTCTCTGGAAGATTCTACATCCATCTCATAGAGATGTTTGCTATTACAAATATCTTGAAAAAAATAATCCAGAGCAAAATTAGTCAATGAGAGGGCTCACATGACCAGAGACAACGTGAATGACCACGGAGGGTTGTCTCCTAACTTGTAAAGCATATCTAATAGCACCTGGTACAGAGTGAGGAGTCAGTAACTGAGATTATAGCTTCATTAGACCTCAAAGATAATTCTACAGGCCTCTGCCTTAACTTCAAAGATGACCCTATCCAGTTAATTATAAGATAAAAGGCAAATGCCAACAAATCATGCATCACACATGTTTTTGAAATCGAAGCAGCTGCTAGTCATCCAAAGCTACCTGAAGGAAGTTAGAAAGCTCCAGGAGGTTTGTTTTCTCTTCCACTGTTTGCCTGGCGCTCTGCTCTTACCTGGGAGAAAATGAATGAGCCGCTGCACACTCGTTGCCAAGCTAGCTTCCGCCTCTGAGCCCTGCGCACGTCTGCAGTATGCAGGGCCATGACTCGCTGCTTCCTTGCAGAATGAATGTGCTGTGGTCCATTTCCTTCTAAAAATAAATATGCACCTGGACATCTTGTCTTCTAAATGCCACTGAGTTTTTCTATTAAGTTGAAATTTGCCAAAGGATGATTTTAGATGGAAATGGACTCAACTGAACAACTCGGGGAGTTCTGACAGGCAAGTTCAGTCCAACCTCAAAGGAGGTGAGGCCTGGAGAGTCACACTTGTTTGTCTTGGAAATTCCCTGTTTCTGTCCCTTGAATAATCCTTCCTTCTAGAGAGAAGGCTGCTGTTCTAATACCTGGCTCTTGTCTCCAGGGAATAGTTCATTTATACTAAAAACATCTATTCCTACCATCTCACATTGTATGAGGCATCTAATATAAGCTCAATAAAAATTTCTCAACTTTTTGACTAAAAAGTGAGGGATCCTATGTGGTTTCCCTCCCAGGTTGTATTTGAATTTTAGTAAAAAATGGCACCACTTGGACAAAAGAAGAGGATCTACAAGGATGAGTCTCTGTAGCATTTGAGACTAGTGACAACAGGTGGGTTTGTATTTCTGGTGTTGTTCAAACCCTGAGACAAGGATAACTGCCCTACATATATCAGGAGCCCATTCAGAGCTGGTGCTTCTCAATGTAAAAAGTGTACAAATCACTCATGGATCTTGTCAGATGCACATCACGATTCAGCAGGTCTGAGGGGCCTTTCTATTAGGCCGTCAGGTGATCTGAAGGCTGTTGGTCTCTGCAGACTAGAGCTTGAGCATGAAGGATGAAAAGAATTTTGCTGTAAACGCTTGGGCGGAAGGGGTGGTGGACTCCAATGGCTGCATGGCTTCGAGATACAGAGCACTCTGCAGGTACCCCCAACCTCCCCTGCTTACTCTGATGACCTTCCATACCCTCCCACTCAGGCCAGAAAAGTGGGGCAGTGTAAAGGATGGAGGTGGGGAGGGAAAATGAGAATCCTCCCAATGCGGCACGTTGGCAAGCTCACGGGCACCAGCTCTTCACAGCTGATGCAGCTTTGGCTTTACAAGCAGGTAGGCTGTGGGCAGCCACCCTGCCTGCTTACACTGCCCGCCCACCCTGCCTGCTCTGAGCTGTGTTCACACCCCAGCTCCTTCCCAGGATGAGCAGAGAATCACCTGAAGAGCAGACCGTCTGCTGGATTTTAGTCACATTCCCAAGATCCATGTTCACGCTCAGACGTTAACTGGCAGGAAATGGCAGGCTGCTTTAGACAAACCTGCTTGAATGCCAGAGGGTCCTGGGACCCCTGACTTGCAGATCTCAGCAACATGGCTGGGCTTACAGAGCGGGAAGGAAAGAAACCAACATGTTCTCATGCCTCTGATAGCTGATTTCCTAAAACAAAACAGAACACAACATTTTTTGTGGCCTCCAGAATTTTGACATAGGTCAATCCAAGTGAATTACACAGGCATTTGTTGAGTGGATTCACGTGGCTGCCCATTGTTTGCCCAGGGCGGATGGAACTGTTTTCTCCATGGATTCTATGGCACAGGTGTCCCAGGACCTGGGCCAACCTGCTACCTCCTTGTACCCACTTCCTCGGTGTGCAGGTCTTATATTCAGCCCCCCGTGCATGCCCTGACCTGGGTGAGTGAGTTGTCTCCTCCCTACTAACACATCTGACCTCCAGGGCCTTGGGAGGAAGCCCCAGTCCCAAGAACACCCCATCTCCCACCAAAGACTTTCTTATCACAAGGCTTTGGCCCCTCACAGAACTCAGTATTCCCAAAGAGCAAACATTCTACATCTTACCAGACACTTCTACCCAAGGCTGAATGAGTGCAGAATTCTTTTGAGAGCAGATTTTCTTTGGAAAAAGGATCTCATCCCTTGAGTAAGGCAGCCAGGGGAGAGAAGCAGTGCTAGTGAGTTGGGAAGAGGCTGCAGGATGTAGAGAGGATGGGAGGGTCCTTTCTTGAGGCTGCCTCTGAAATTTTGTTTAACCCTTCAGAAGCACCTTCTTCCATTCCTGTGTCTCCTCTGAGTTGCCTTTGTTTTGCCTTTTAATTAGACATAGATGACAATCCCTCCATCCAACACCCCTCTCAGTGAAGATGGCAATGCTTTTGCAAAAGAAGAGGGCCTAGAAAGATGTATCTAACTATGACATTGCAACACCAGTGAGAAACATCTTTTGGAACAGGTTTGAGAGTGGGCAGGTGCATTTCTCGGTATTCCTCAAACCACTCTTCAAAGATGCCTGTGCCTTGTTTATATCAGGGACAGCACGCTTGGATTAAAATGCTACTGAAATAAGTGATTACCAGTGAGAAGAGATGTCCTCAACATCCCTGTCCTCTTTCCTTGCCACATGTCTCTCCCACCATGTGTCCTGGTCTCTCAGAATTCTGTGGCACATGGGGCCCAGAATGATTTTAAAGCACTGGAACTCTGTGTATGTGTGTGCGAGCACGTGTGTGTTGAATGTCTGTGTGCATGTGGATATAAGTGTACTGAAGGGGGGGTAGTCCCCACTTGGCTTTTTTTTTGCCCTTGCTCGTGACCTTGTAGTTAATGGCACCCTATAGAACTGACTAGGACCGTTTCCCACTTTACTAACTGTGACCTTGGGCCAGTTGCCTGACCTCTTTGTGCTTTAGGTCTCTTATTTAACAGAGATAACAACAGGCTTCCATGGGAATTAACTAGCTTAATTCACGTTCACCACTCATTTAATCTCTCTGAGCAAAGTTTTCTCAAACAGTAAATGGTTTCTCTAAAGATTAGTGAGTCTATGTGTGGTCCCTCAGCTGATTGCTTCTGCATCAAGTGGTGCAATGGCTTGCTCATACTAGTAAAATCAATAATCACACTTTCTCTATGACCATGGATGTGTAACCTTGTGAGTTATGTGTTACGCCTTCTGCTGATCTCAGGTAATTTACCTGTTATTTTTACCACAAATTACAGGAAAACTGCTTGAAGACATTGGGTCTTTTGTCCAAGATCACTAAGCTAAATATTGGTAGAATAAGGATTTGGACTTGGGTCTTTCAGGCCTCAAAGCCATATATTCTTTTCTCCAGACTATAATTTTTTAAAAGAAAGAATATATTATTTGAGCCTGAAGTCTAAGGCTTAACATTCATGTTTTGGAAATAAAGAAGTTTCAGCTTTGTTTTGGGGGCCAAGTCTACCAATGGACAAACTAGTCTCAGAAACCTACAAAAAAGGGGTAAAATGAGGAAATAGCAGATTTTGAGAAGAATAAAAGCATGGCCATGCTGATGAATGTGCAGAAAAAAGCCTTAGGACAGATCGACAGGGATAGGAGAACAGGTCGTATCGTGACTTTGGCATTGACGTACAACGGTAGTGTGCTGTCTTAGTAATGTGCTTTACAGTTGCTGGGGCTCCCTGGGAGGTTCAATTCAGGGACGCTTGATATTAAAAGAAAGACTGAGGTGGAATTAATATTCTAGGTTTTCATGATTCCATTTTCCATGTGCGCCTCCATCTGACTATAGTGAGAAGGTTTTATTTTTATCTTTTTGCAGTCAGTGAAGTAGGATCGAGGTGTTCCTTCCAAGTGCCCTGCCCTTGTCATGTAGGATGGTAATTACCCCTTCTAGTACAAAATGTAAGCGAACTTTATAAGGATGTGTCTACCTTGGAAAAACAAACAGATTTGGAAAACCACATAAGGAGAGACCTTTACTCCAGGCTTACATTGAGCAGTACTTTTAAAGAAATCATTTTTATACTCCTCCAAAATTTTCTTTGCTCTTTCAAATCCTGTCAAGAAAGCATGACAGGTTGTAAGGATGGAGCAGGCTGCTCCGATGGTGTTAATCGTTGTTTACAATCTATCTCCCTTCCAAGGAACATAGTGTGTTTTTTTGTTTGCTTTTTATTTTTGCAGTTTTTGGCCAGGGCCGGGTTTGAACCCATCACCTCCACCTCTGGTATATGGGGCCAGCACCCTACTGCTTTGAGCCACAGGCACCACCCAACACAAGAGTTTTGAGGGCAAGCTCTGTGTTATATTTTTCTTTTTATCCCCAGCACTCGGCACATTAGTTGGCACATAGTGAACACAATATTTGTTGAATGAATACCTGACCAGTGAAGAGAAAGAAGATGACCTATATATCCTATCCTATTGCCATAATGTGTCAAACATGTGCTAAGCCCTTCATTTACCATATTTTGGCATTATGTAATGTGCACTTTTTCACCTCAATTTTTGAGGAGAAAATAAGGATGTGCATTATACACGGATAATACTAATTCTGTATCTATATAAATGTTTTTAATTCTTTTGTTTATGCTTATGTGTTAAAAGCTAGCAACCTAGCTGATATTTTTTATTATATAACATTCCTTGTACCACAATATGTTAAAAAATAAATCCTAAAATTTATTTATAATACAAAAAACAAGTACTTAAATATAAAGAAAAACCTGATTTAAAAAATTAAGTCAAAAGAAGTTTTACCTGAAAGTTTGGGCCAAAAATGTGGGTACCCATTATACACAGAAGTGCACAGACACAGCAAAATACAGTATTTGATTTTTTATTTAGTTTTTCACAGCAAACCTAGCTTAGACACTATTTTTCTTTTTACAGATGAAAGCGGAGATTACAACTCCAAGAGCTTTGGGTACCACAAGGTAACACTGAAGAAAAGGGGCCAGTGGCCAATAGAGAAAGTAGGGGCTTTGGAGACCTGCAAAACACAGTTGCGAAGGGCCAGTCCTGGCTCAGCTCCACCCAGTGGGCATTATTTGGGGATATGAGCCAGTGTTGCTATGCTTTCTTAATTTTCAGACAAAGTTAGCAATTGAGATATTTTTTCATAACCAACCAACTCTGAAATCTTATTTCATATGTGCTAAAACAATGTATGATCCAAAAGAAATTAAAGTACCATACGGTGTTGTCCATAGCAAACCAGTTTTCACCATCTGCAGTAGGCCCAGAGAGGTTAAGTAAATTGCTCAAAGCCATGTGGCTAGTATACGGCTGTTGGGGTTTCTCACTTGTACTTGCTCCATACAGCGTGCTGAATCCTATGTGCAACACTCATAAGTCATAAAATTCTTTAAAAATTACTTTATTTTTTAACCAATCTGATCCCAGATATTTGATTGCAATTCTTACTTCAATATTTTTTTTATCTGAGAAATTTGTACCTAGGCATGATTTAATTTTTTGATGAAAAGATTGATTTTCAGAGAGAATTATGAGTTGAGTGCTATGGGGTGATATTCACCCCCATAATGCCCTAGGGTAATTGTCACTTCATTCCATTCCTGTTATTGCTACTAGCAGAAGAGCAGGACAACTTTGCAACAGCAAAAACTGTTGCTTGCAGAGAGGCAGCTGGCAGTGCAGAGGTACAGGTCAGGTCCCATAGCTTATAGTAAGTGGTATTAGGCCCAGGATTCAAATCCAAGACTGACTCAAGAACTTGTGTTCTTTAATATATTCTTTATATATACGCATATATACTTCTTTAATAGATTCCCTCTCTAAATGCAGTGGTGTCAGAAAGGGACATCTTTGCCTCAGTATTTAGAGGTGTTTAAGGGTTGTTTTTCCCCAAATGATGAAGAACTAGGTAGATCCCCTCCCCTTTTTAATTCTTATATGTAACACTTTCATCTAACACTATGCCTCCATCCATTCACCCATCTACCCATTTATCCCTCCACTTATCTACTCATCCCCGTGACCATCATCCATTCATTCATCCATCCGTTCATCCATTTATCCATCTATTCATCCATCTATCTACTTATCTCTCCATCCATCTATCCAGTTATCCATCCATCCATCCATCCATCCATTCATCCATCCATCCACTCATCCATCCTTCCATTCATCCATCCATCCACTCATCCATCCATCCACTCATCTATCCATCCACTTATCCATCCATCCATCCATCTATCCATCCATCCATCCATCCATCCATCCACTCATCCATCCATCCACTTATCCATCCATCCATCCATCCATCGATCCATCCATCCATCCACTCATCCATCCATCCACTTATCCATCCATCCATCCATCCATCTATCCATCCATCCATCCATCCATCCATCCATCCTTCTATCCATCCATCCATTCATCTAACCATCCACCCATCCATTACTTATATGTTCCCTAACCACTCCCACCATGAATAATATAGCAATTTCTTTCAGTAACAGCTGCTTTTATGTCATTATGACCTCCATTAAGATGATTAATTTCAGAGAAATCTTTGAGATCTGAAACTTAAAGGTCAACATTGAGTGTCACTGAGAAAACAGCAGGCAGATGTTCAAAGGAGCTCTGCTGTTCTGAGTGGTATTTTCCTGGAAATCGGTCCAGGAGTTTTCTAACTAAAATTAACTTTGTGGCATCTGAGCCAGAAAGACAAGCTGTACTTCATTCCTATCTTCCTATAAACATGTGCCTGTGTGTATGCCCATGCCTGTGTGCATGGGTGCCTCTCTGTGCCCATGTACATGTGTTTGTGTGTGTGTGTGTATGTGTGTGTGTGCTTGTGTGTGCTTGGGATAAGACCCGCCATAGTAAATATTTTGAAGAACAGTAAGAGAGAGCACCATTGTATTAATTGATGCAACTCTCATAAGAATTGAAACAGTTTGTAGATCATTTTACATAATACAGACATGCTTTCTGAATTCTATTGAACTGAAGGAGAAGCCCATCTTTGCTGGGCTTGCTCCAGGGAATACAGTTATTCAGTCACCAACAAAAGCAGAACAGGTTCTTCTTAACTCACCTGTCTTTAGTCATCTAGAAGACAATTGTGAATAAGAAAGGAAATAGTAACCCAAAGGCTTGGCTTTTCCTGAAGCTGCCTCTACTCTAGAGGCTCTATTTTGCAGAGTCTGTCTTCCCAGGAGGATTCTCTGGAGGGTCCATTCCTTGGACTCCATTCATAGTCTTCCTGGACTTCTGACTTGCAGATAGATTTGGTCAATGCTGGTAGCAATGCTGTTGGATATAGGGGGATGGAAACCCAAGAAATAGGCCAGAAGGGGTGTGAAGGAAAGTTAGGCTCGGTGTTCATTCCCTTGGGTTCTTTTGTAAAGGTTTCTGTGGGCTGGTTGCATCCCTTGACTAAAGTTTATGCTCCTATTACAGGCCCCCTGGGTGGCTGCTACCTCTTCTTGCTCCTTCAGGGATAATAAGAAAAACTGCCTTTACCAGTCCCAGCCCCTTACACAACTCCCAGTGATTTCCCTACTCCTTACTGACATTGTAATTATTAAATTTATTAAACTTTCTTTAATTATCCTAATTTCTGCCAGGGTCCCTCTGATACACAGACCAACTGGAATTATGAAACCCTAAGCAAGTCTTTATACCAATTTGTATGTGGCTTCCCTCCATTGAAAGTTATGTAATACTAGTCTTTGTTGCTCATAAGAAAGTGGTAAAGGCAAAATGGGAAAGTACAAACAGAGGCTCTGGGCGGGTTAAAATAAAAAAGCAATTTAAAAGTAAGATGTTCATACACCTTATGCAATGTCATCCCTTTATCTTTTCTGCCATAACAACAGGCAAAGGTAAACTGCTTAGTCACGAGCAATCCCAGGCAAACCTATCTTGTGCTTTCTGGGATATTTTTCATTAGGCAGCATTTTGCCTTCTACCAATAATTCAGCTGAGCATGAAAAATTTGTTGCACAAATTCCAAACTTCATCAGAACATACCCACACTTGGCCCTGCGCCCTCCATTTGTAGACACAGATGTCCAGTTGCTGAGACAAATGAATCACACTGGAAATCAGTAAGTGCAATAAAACCACCCTTAACTCTGAGAGTGGCTTACGTGGGAGCTGTGTTTCTAACCAAACTCAAGGAAGAACATTCCTAGGCATTCCAGGGCATATATCGTTCTGGCTTAGGCTAATACAACCCCTGAGTTCTGAAGTGATGGACCTTCCTCAAAATAAAATAAAATTAAAATTAAGACACCACCTGAGTGCCTCACCACCCAGCCTTCGTGCCTCTCTGGGATACACGTGTTTGTGTTTACGTTTATGGGGCCCCTTCTTCACAGCCCTCAGTCCTGGCATGGGCATGCCCGGGAGGTACGGGGCATCAAAAGTCCTGGCTGAGCAGACATGAACACAGGGTGATGCTGCTCTATCCTGGTTTCTCAGCGGGTTTTCTACAGAGTTGTCCTGCAGCTGCAGGGACTCACAGGTATGACCTGAGCAGGGGAAGGTGTGTAAAGCACAGCAGTTAGCTACTGTGTGGCCTACTGCATTCCACAGTCAGAAAAACACAAACTGCAGGCTAGGATTAGGGCTGGGGAGGAAATGCCCAATGCCAATGTCCAATGCCTTTGGAAAGGCATTGGATTTTCTTGAATGTTTTACAATGGACTAGAGAATAGAGCAGCAGAAAATAGTAGCAAAATAGGAATTTGGCCTTTGTCTGCTGTCATGATCTGCAAAGTTTAGGGCTCTCTTCACAGCGGGCTTATGAGCTCCGGTAGCACGGTTTGCACATAAAGATCTCCTTGGCTTTATTCCCTTTTGATGAGACACTGATAACTGATATACTCAGTAATGCTCTTGGCAATGCCCTACCACATCATTTCAGACGAAGTTTCTGAAATAGCCTCTCCACCCCAACCTGTCTCCCCTCTCCTTCTTAGCCACAGTGATAGGGACCAAAATAGGGCGGCTGCTGTGTGGTCATGGTCCCTGAGGGTTTCATGTGGGAGCCTGCTCCTTCTCCTGATAGAGCTTCAGGTTCAGGTTCGTGAGGATGACAGTAGAGTGAAGTGGGGCGGCACCTCGCTGAATGGCCTGTCAGCATGCCTAGAAGTAGAATCTCTGTCAGGGCTGTTCCCAGCCTAGCACCACTCCACCTGGAGAAGAGGGATTCTGTCACTTGTCCTTTTTTTTTGAGACAGAATCTCACTCTGTTGCCCTGGGTAGAGTGCCTTCATCATAGCTCACAGCAACCTCAAACTCTTGGACTAAGAGATCCCAGTGCCTTTCAGCATCCCAAGTAGCTGGGACTACAGGCACCCACCACAATACCTGGCTAATTTTTCTATTTTTAGTAGCAGTGGGGTCTCACTCTTGTTCAGGTGATCCACCCATGTCAGCCTCCTAGACTGGTAGGATGATAGCAGTGAGCCACTGTGCCCAGCTATCTAAACATTCACTTTTGAAAATGATACCCTAGTTTAGTTATTTAAATTTAGTATGACAAAGATTAAGACTCATTATGTCAGGCGATCAGTGCTGGACAAATCTCTCAGTTGAGCAGGTCAAAGTCATTCTGTTCAACACACAATTCCCTTCTGTTTCCCTTACAACCAGAACAAATACCCAGGAATTGATTCAGGAAGCACGTTCTCCTCTGAAACTGGTTGCTCAAGATCTTGGTGACTTTATACAAACACATTAAACAAGGGACTTCACAAAAGGATCAAATGAATAGTCAAAGCCCCGTAGGTCCTGGTCACCTTCAATGTCCCAGAGCAGGACTTTGGCACAATGAGTTATTATCATAGAAAACAGGGAGCCCAAGGATTAAAAACCACTGACACATCCTGGAACTACTTTCCCTGTGCTAAGAAAACAAAGTAGGCGTTGTCACTGCAGCTCTCCCTAAAGGCGGATGGATGGACTGAAGGATTCTATCCAAGCCCCTCTGGGCTAGAACTGTGAGCAGCAGCTCTAGTTTGCTAATCCCTCTTCTATCGAGTACATCTGACAGTATCTTTGCTTTAACATAAAAGGACAGAGCAAGCACACAGCGGGAAACATGTGACTTGGGTTAAAAACCAACACAGTAGCTCTTATCCCCTGCTCTGCAGAGAGCTCCCTGCAGGTCTATGGGGGGGGAGGTCGGAGAGGGGTCCCTCCTCCCTATTTCTCCTTGAGTGACTCTCTCTGTGCTGTAAAATACGAGAGTGGAGACAGTGGAAGGTGCACAGCCTTTGCCAGTGTGCTCTGGTACTACCCCTTTGAAAAAACTGTGAGATTCTAGAGTTACATAATTTCCCTCCATTTACCTACTCTGTATTGATAACTTATAACCTAGACAATGACTACTATTGGCTAGAAAGAGCCTCTAAGAAGTGTAGTGGCTTTTATTTGTGTTTCTCTTTTGTAAAATAAATTCCTGCACCATTTGCTGACACAGATCACACCTTGCTGAAGAACTAGATCCTGGAATAAAGTTTTGAAACTTTCCAAGAAGAGTTGTGTTCACAAAACTTCAGGAGAGGACCACCACAGAGAGAGGGTGGCGGCAAGAGCCTGTCTGATCTCTTTCATGTCTTTCTTAAAAGTCATAATCTAGGCAGCGCCTGTGGCTCAAAGGAGTAAGGCGCTGGCCCCATATACTGGAGCCCTGGCCAAAAACTGCAAAAAAAATAAAAAAAATCATAATCTGAGTGTAAAACTATTTGTAGCTTCAAATAATAGGTGGCATTCCGGAGAGTTTAGTGCACCTGATCGGTGTGATTATAATTAAGAGGATTGGCATAGTTAGTTCCCTGGAAAAAAGCCTGACCTGGGTTAACACTTTAATATGAATGACATTTTCTTTAAGTAAAAAAAGAGAACAATAGTTTTTAATGTGCTTTCTTTGCTTAAAATGTACTGTGTCTTGTTATGCCCAACCCTTCAACTTTGCATCTGTTTGCATGTATGTATTCAACCATACATGTTAGAAATGCAAATCAACCCTGCCCCTTGTCATCCTGCTTTTTTTGCTGTGGTATGCAGGTGCACCTGTGGGCGGATGGCAGGATGGATGGCAGTCTGGGGCTGTTTTCAGCACTATTTCCTTTGCTGATGGTTAATTTGATGGCCCAGTTTTAAAGGTTAGGATACTAAGTTTCTTAGTGTTCATTCTTTTATGGAATCCTATGGATGAGACAGGCATTCTTATCTGAAGAAGAAAATCATCTGACCCTCAGGAAACAAATTAGGCTCTGAGGGCCTTGGATTAAGCTCCCTGAAAAGCACTACCTCATGGACTGACATGAACATTTCCTCTGTCACTGAAAGAAAACATGTAGTACGTGTCCCAGAGGAAATGGTACTTTACATGATGCACAGGTGAGGTGAGAAAAAAATACATTTGCAAAAGAAGCACACATTCCAGATATTTCTGCCTTGTTTGTGCTGTCTTAAGGGCAAAATGGCCTTTGGGAAAGAGACCTTTCCAATGACTCTCTGTCCTCACTTTTGGCTTTGACCAAATTCAGTTTTCTCGTCAATTAAACATGATAAGTGCAGCTTCTTGTGGGCAGATGCATAATCAGTCTGTATCAACCGTATGAAGACCTAAAATTTCAGAAGCATCAGGATCATCCTGAAAAATTCATCAGCCAAATCCTGTGAAATGACTATCATCCAGGAGGAACATCTGAAAGGTCCCCAGCAGTACTGGCACAGGTATTCTGAAGAACAAGTGGCCTTTAAAATCTGTACAAACATTTCCCTAGCTTGTCCTTCCTTTCTGACTCTGTGTGAGAATGGCCACCTGTATCTACAGACTTCTACCCAATATAAAGGAAAATCTAGGACTAAGCTCAAGATAGATGTTTGTCCTTTTTAGCTTTTATTTTTAAGGGCACATTGTCTGGAAGTGACATCTACTTACTGGTTATTCATTTTGCTTTGTGCTTCAGGGATGTGGATAAAGAGTGTGGATGTAAATAATTGCTTTCTCTTGTCCAGCTCACAGAAGGTGTCCCAGTGCATCTTATGTCCTGAGGGCAAGTGAAAGTCATGTGTTCTGTGTGGCAATTATTTTCTATGTTGACGCTCCTGTCTCAGTCTATGGGTGTGTCAAAAAAGTAACTGTTTATCAACTAGAGGTGGCAGCAGGGGCAGATGTGAGGACATGTCTAGAGGGAGGTGGGAAATTTCCAGCTTTCCTTTTCTACCCATAGTGTCTTTCAAACAGAAACTCTGAGTTCATATGAGGTAAAGCTCTTTACATTGCCAAATTGACCTGCCTTTCTCAGATATTTTCCCGAGTAGAATTTTTACTAAGACAGGCTTAACTAATGATGGAAAGAATGTAATCCATTTGGGAAAATCTCTTAATCTTCATGGAAAAAAAATCAGATGCACAAGGGCTTTATAAATTTTATTTACCTCTGCTTCACTTCCCTTTCATTCACAAAATAATTGATTGCATGTGCAAAGGAAGAGAAGGCAGGAGAAATTTTCTGCAAAATGCACCAGGCACTGTGGATAGGGAGGCCATGGAAAAACAGGGATGCCTTTTGTTAAAGTTCTGTGTCAGTGAAGATAGTCTTGTGAGTAATAGTGTCGATAATTGCTGGTGGACATGTGGGTACTTAAAGGAAGAGTCATATCTTGATGTGCTTGCATTGCTAGAAATGATGATTTAATAAGCTTAAAGCCAATTTTCAATTGTTTATTATAAGTAGTTAGGAACTGAATTAAGAAAATGATTGCCAAAAAAAAGGAAGAAGAAAATGATTGAGATGATAAGCAAAAGGGAACAGAGAAAGGAGAGAAGTGGCTCAGACAAACCCAAAATCTGTTGCAAAGCGACAGCCTCAAGTCTGGCGTTCTTCAAAGGGAGGGACTATCTTGCTGCAGCTTCACCCCTCCCCCAATGCAACTTGGCTCAGAGGTCACTGAGCACTGAGAGACAAGGCTTGCAGTGAGCAGGGCTGCCCTCTCAGGGAGAGTTAGTGCATTTAGGGAGTTAGTGAGGAAATGCTGAACTCACTGGAGACAAAATAAACATCTAAACATCATCCAAAGAGAAAAAGTCTCTCAGGAAAGATAGGGAGAAAAATATCTTCTTTCTTTCTTCTGTCATCTCAGTATGAGCAGAAGAGCCAGCTCCTCTGAGCACAAGGTTTCCTGGGGGGTTTAATCACCACTCCTGAGATTTGGGAGCACAGTCTAAGTGGGGTCTGCTTTGACATCCTGCTCCTGTACTGTGTTCCCTGTCCCAGGCTCTGTTGGTGTTGAGATCATAAACCGCTTAGAGTAATAATAGTAAGAGGTAAATCAGTCTAATTAATGTACTTAGTTGAAGAAATAGTTTGATTAGATAATGCAAGCCCAGCAAGAACCATGATGTAAGGGTTTAGCTTTCTCCCATTACATTGATGATTAAAACAGTGATGTGTGTAATAAAAACTGAGCTAGCCTGGAGCTAGGGGATTCCACCAGTCCTCATGCTTGGAGGTCAACACCACCCTGGCCAGCTTTTAAAAATGTTCTTGTGTCTTTGAATCTTCATTTTTCACCATCTTCTCATCTCTGCCAGTCACTGGGAAAAAACTCACACTGTAGTTTAGGGCTGGTCCCCAACAGATTGTAAGTATAACGATCAATATTTTTTGAGTTCTTACTATGTATGAAGCTCATTGAGAAAGTGCTTTTTATGCTTTTGGTCATCTAGTTGGTCCAACTATCATACAAGGTAGCTACCATTATTATTTTACCATGTCTATAACAAAACTCTAGATTTGGGATTTCCTTTTCTTTTTCTTTTTTTGAGACAGAGTCACTATGTTGCCCTCAGTAGAGTGATATGGCATCACAGCTCACAGCAGCCTCAAACTCTTGGGATTAAGCATTTCTCTTGCCTTAGCCTCCTGAGTAACTGGGATTACAGGCACCTACAACAATACCTGGCTACTTTTAGTAGAGATAGGCTCTCACTCTTGCTCAAGCTAGTCTTAAGCTCTGTAAGCTAAAGTGTTCAGCCTCCCAGAGTGCTAGGATTACAACCATGAGTCACCAGTCCCAGCCTCTTGATTTTGTTTTCAAACATCAATTTTTTCTCAGGTCTTCCCTGTCTCAGTAAGTAACACTGCCAGCTATTAATTTGCTCTGACCTTAAACTTTGAAATGAGTCATCTTTGGTTCATCTCTTTCCTTTTGCTTCCCATGTCCAACTTGATGACAAATTCTCCCACATTTGACGTCAAGTTTCCTAACTTGTCCACTTCGACGTGATTCCTGCTTACTTCTTAGACCTCAGCTTCCCATCATTCTTTCTTTTGCTCACTTCCTCAGCTACACTGGCTTTTCTATTCCTTATATGTGTCATTCTTGTTGGAAATCTATATTTAGTACTATTTCAAGAGTTTGTTCAGGGCCCACTGCTATAACCTCAGCCTCAGCACGGTTCCCGGTACCTTAGAGCATGGAAACATCCTCCTGATGGGTCTCTATGAAGATGCAGAAGTAAGGATGAACCCTGAGTCAGGGCTCTAATTCCATCATGCCTACTGCCTTCGATCCCCCACAGATCTGCAGTACTCTTGGAAGAAACCCAGGCTTCTGACTCTGACCTGTGTGATCTCACTTTCTTGTCACTGTCCCCTCACTCACCGTGTCCCAGCTAGGCCAGCCTTTTTTTCCCTTCCTTGGACAAATTCCACTTGTTTCTGCCTCAGAGCTTATTGTTTCTTCCTCCTGGAAAACACTTGTCTGGTCTTCATGTGATTGGCGTTGCAACATGGTGGTAAATTTATATTTTTAAATAAAAAACAAACAGTAATCGAGGGGAAATAATGTGCAATTGTGTTTGCTGAATCACTGAGGAAGACTGAGGAATGCGTTTTGGAGGAGTTTAAATGACAAAGTAGAGCTTAAACAGAGTGACTCTGGATTTTGTGTGTAGGACTTGGGCTAAAGCCTGAGTGTAAGAACCTCTTTGGGAGAGACATGTGTCTTTTCCCCTAATTTGGTCATAAGCATTGCAAACAAATTAAATATTTATGTATTCATATTATATCACCTACTCTGTTTGATGCTAATGCTACATGGAAGAAAACTCCAGAGGGTGAGAATTGGCAAGTCAGTGGGAGACACAGATCGCCCCTACAGATAAGGACCACTGGGCTGTGAGAACCTCCTTAAGCCCTGTCTAAGGTTCGTTAGCTGGCAGAGGCAGAACTTAACTCCAGAACTGACTTCAGAAAAGCTGCTGCTCTTCTAATGATGTGGCCATGTCATTCCCACACCATCCCTGTTTTATTATATTTAGAACAGGGATGTTCCATCACACAACTTAACACAAGATTCAGTATGTTCTTTCCTAATGTTTCACTTGTGTACACCTTGCCTCATCAACACATTCATCAGCTCCTTGAGTCCAGAGCCATCTTTCATAATCCTTGGTACATAGAATGCTCTGCGTAAATGTTTATTATTTAGGGAACTATATTTTCCTTGTATCTCTAGTGACAATTGAACAACCTGTTTTGAAATCAGCTCTGAAGGATCAGTAGCTATACGCTATTTTGTATGCAATTAGATACTGTATAGAGTTCTTAGGACACAAAGTTCAGTTTAAACAGAACTCATACTGAGTTTCTCTGGTTGAACTTCCATACATACACACATGCTGTACTCCACTCTACTGTCAAATCCTTCAAAAGGGGCTTTCTTAATGGAATCATAATAAATCATCATTCACATTACCACTTCATGCAGCTGGGTGGGAAGCAGTCTGAAGTAGGATATAATATTGGAATTACAGAGGGAGATAGAAAAAGAGGGCTGCACTCCTCCAACTCAATCAGTTTCCCTGTTCTCATGTACCTGAGTTGTCTCAGATAACTGCTGATCTCAAGTAATTCATGATGATAAACTTTTACCACTCATACTCAGGGGAAGCTGATTGCCCCCTTATTAATGGATGAATGGGCAATGAATCACACAGTCGATGCTCTACTTCAACAAGGTAGTCACTTGCTCACTTGCTAACTAATTTTCTTTATGAAATTAACATAGGCCTGTTTTAGCCATGAAAAACTGCTAAGTAGACACACCAGAAAATTCCTAGGCCCTAAAGCACAAGTAAAAGTAAGGGGAATTTGACCTGGTATTGGTACGGCAAGGATTTAAGGTTAGAAACTCAACCACTAAACTAGATGTAGTTCACCCAGTTGAATTGCAAAATTATTTTCTTATATGTTGGTATAAGACTTGTGCTGGGTGCTAACATGGCTATGGGCATAAAAGACAGCAAAACCAGTGTTCTCAGTCTCCCTGACATGGCAGTTGTCTCAGTTGGTGGCCTGCCACTACCACAAAACAGGGCATACCTCTGTGGGAAGGGAGAAGCCGAGGGAGGAGATGCATTTGTCCCAGCATCCTTATCTGCTTTCTCTTCTATGCATTGGTCATTAGCTGCTTTGAGAATAAAACAAAGAAAAGATGACCTTCAAGGTTATCCCCTTTGTTATTCTTGTTCATCCTCTGACCTGAAACAGTCATCTTGGTGTCACTTTCTGCAACTCTTCTGTGCATGTCCTAGGAATGCAAAGATCACTAGAGTCCCTTTTCTTAAGACATGATGAGAAATAGATGTATTAAACACACACGCTCATGCATACATACACACAAATGCACACATGATGTCACATGAGTGCTGAAGGGGGAGCAACTGATTCAGCTGGGGCTGGCAAAGGGGACGTAGGAAAGAAGAAAGAGAGAGGGCAGTTGGCAATTTTCCTTGAACTGGGTCTTTAGGACTGATAAGGAACTCTTTAGGCTGCCCAGGAATGAATGACATCCCAGGCAGAAGAAACAAAGTGGGGAAGACAGAGCATCATAGGGTATATAGCAGGTTCACCCTATGGTTACAGATGGTTGTTGAAGGTTGAAATAGATGAAGCTCCTCCGAGAGAAAGAAGGCAGTGATTAGAACTCATAGGGCAGAATTCTTGAAAACACTAACATTCAGCAAGATGATGACCCAGAAAAAGACTAAAAGGTGCATTCAACACATATTTGAAAGACCAGCAAAGAACAATACTGAAGGAGCTTGGGAAGGGCATGTCAGTTGGAAGCACCTGGTGGAGTTGGCAATGAGGTGATGATGGTTTTCTTCGCCAGATAGCAAGGCCAAGTTCATGAAGTTGTGAGTCCTCAGAGAGAAGGAAATATAGACTATGATGGAGGCTATTCTTGCAGAAGGCACTCATCCAAGAGGCCCCACATGAAGAGAAGGACAGGACAGTACTCAGAAAGGATGCAGATACCACAATGTGGTTTGCATTTAAAGAATTCCTGCAAGGAAGGAATCAGGGGAGAGGGCGAAGTTAAGGATAAATGTAAAAAAGAAGTTGATTGCAGGCATAATGGCAGGGAAGCTCCGCGTGTTGGCGGAAACTTGGGCAGGAAGGCAGTGAGGCTCCAAGACAGGATGGAAAGAGGAAATTGAAGGTGAAGATGGAAACAACAGAAGATGGGAAGGCATCTGGCCCAGTGGCAGCTATTTTATATCAGAAGTAGGAGGCATGGTAAAGATTGTCTTAAGAATGCCCAACATCAAGAAAAAAATGGGAGGAGACTTCTGAAGGAAGAGGGCCATTTAAATAAGGCTGTGATGTTTGGCCCTGGAGCTGAGCAAGATTTTGTACCTTTCAAATGAAGAAGGAGAAATATGAAAAAGAAAAAAAAAAGAAAACCTTTCCTTCTCATATGAACTTCCACCTTCTGAGGAATAGAAGTCTGGGCTGTTCTAACTTTGCCAGCTGGACTATTTCTCTACAAACGTGAGTAACTTCGGTGCCTTTATTCATGTGGACTGTACATTTGAATAATTCAAAATACATTACAAAATATTTGGCTTTTTATTATAATATGGTTGCTTTAATCATGGAAAAAACCAGATTTATATATAGAGCCAAGAACAAAAGTTATTTACAAACCTAATCTAAAGAATGAAGTCTAATAAACAGAAAGCACACAAGCTTATTTTTGCCTGCCCAGTAAACCTTTGGTGGATTTGTACTTTGGATTCCACGTATTTCACTTTCCATTACAGCTGATATTCATGAAATGCAATGACACCAGGATAACAGCAAATTTAAAAAGATGAAGTATCTTTCCCTTAATTAATGTCTACAAAGAGATTTAATGATGAAAAGTGCCATTAAGTGCCAAGTATTATTAATTATTTTTTTGCTGCAAGAGGCATAAAGTCCTCATTATATACTGTTTTAAATATCATAAAATATTTACAAAATAAGTTTTAAAAATTGTAAACAAGCCAAATAGAAAGGCATTTTCCTTTCTAGGTGAAATGAAGATCAAACCCAAAGGAAACCTCATTTGCATCATACACGAGGAGCTTTCGATAAATGTTCCAAAGATATTTGGCACTCTGTTCTTTTTCCATATTCCATATACTTCTGCTATTTGCATAAACTGAAGCAAGTTCCTACTTAATATTTTGGCACAAATGTAAATCCCGTCTGCTGGCAAACACATACTGGGATCCCACCTGTCTCGATTTTGTCTAGTCAGTCACCTTCTACAGGCTATTTGCTGTGAATTGGGTTTCCAAACCAGCTTTTTAAAATTCCTTGACTCTAGGAGAGAAAAACCCCAGAACTATTTGTAATCTCTGGGTCAGGTTTAGGTTGGAGTCAGCCCCCAGCCCAATCTCAGGTTGGGCCAGAATTGACAGCTCAATTCATTTATTTAATTGAACACTAACTTTGTGCCTTGCATTGTGCTAGTTCTCACTCTAAAGCCCCACATTGTTGACTAGAAAACTTCATCTCACCAGTTACTATTGACATTTTGTTGTAGACCATACCTTTTATTTTCTTGTGAGAGAAGTCTTCACTAGGGGAAGGTCACCTGGCTGGAGAAAATGTTGAACTTTCGTTTTTTATGTCTTGTTGGAAGGCTCATCCAATCTAACCATTTATGGAATTACCTCGGCTACTCAAGGGACAAGATATAGTCCTGGGGTTGCATCCCCATTGCTCCTGAATTTCGGTTCCTGGCTGGCTGGCTGGCCCTGCTTGCTTGGATTCAGCCCAGCGCAGATGGTAGCACCCCTAAATCAGAGGCGGGTGACACACGGTTTCCTAGTTCTTCTTCAAGTTGCCACTTTCCTTATAAGAGCTCATTTCCTGGGAGTCCAAATAATTATGTTTCACCTGTGCTATGTACTCCATAATTATGCTATTTTCTTAATTAAGCTTGATGACAAAGTTATCAAAATTCAACATGATCAAAACCAAAATAAAATCCGGGATCAAAATGTCTCTTGCTGTATCATCACATTTCCAGGAGGGGAAATAACTAGACCATTGGTTAAAACTTCCCAAGAGTTGGCTATTTTTTGGAGTAAGTGAAGAGAGTTTAGAATCTCCTATGTATTAGAGAGTGTCCCTGGGGGAACGTGGAACAACTGGAGGGGAGGAGGATGGGGAGGATGTTCCTGATAACAGTGCTCACTGAAGCTGAGCGTACATCCACGTCTTTGATTTTTTCCTTCTCTTTCCCATTCTTCTCCTCCTCCCCTTCCTCTTTCTCTCCCTCTTCTTCTGTCTCCCCTTCCTCTTCCTCTCCTTCTGTTCTAGTACCTTCTTTCCCTTCCTCTCTCCTCCTCCTCTGCTTCCTAATTTCCATTTTTTTTTTCTTCGTAAGTCTTCACTCAACATATCTTGCCTTGACGTGTATTAAGGCTTTGGTGTACGTATCAAAGTTTAGACATACTCCTAAAGATACTGATGTTTTGCTCCAGATTTCTGGCATCAACTTGTGCTCACATTGTGTCTCTGGTTTCAGGTCTCTTGGGACTCTCAGTGGCCAGGTAATCCTGAGAAACCAGACTCTGACAATGCCCCTTACACTACATTTATTCTCACATGTCCCTCACTTTAGGGTGACTAAACCCACTGGGGGACGTCTCAGTGTAGAGAACCGCAGTGTCTGCTGCACTAGTGAGTTCCCAGATTGCCCTCCACACAGGCGGCATGGAGAGCCTGATTTGAATGTGATCCCAGAGGCTCTATGGGTCTCCCTGTCCCTTGCTGCTGACCCCCTTCCCAAGTGTCTGCAATACCAGCACTGGAGCTCCTGCTTTGGGGTCCATCTCCCCTGTACTTGAACAGGTGAAATTGTCATTTAAATATCTCTTAGGATGGGGTGATAAGAACTCATCACCTCCTTTTCTTCCCAGATACTGGGAGATTTTTCACTCCCTGTAGAAGTTGTGGTATTGAGAAGATAAAAAAAATAACACCAGGGTGAGATGGGAGATACTAATGGCAAACTGTATTTACTTTACAGTTCTGGGGGGCTTTGCTTTTGCCTGGAATGTTGTCTGGGTTCTGAGGGCCTTGCCTGTTGGAAGAAGTCCATTTGTTTAATGTCTCAGTGAGAGGAAGCACCACAATTACACAAGAATACCTGCTTCTAGGTCAAGGTGTCCCCAGTCTTTTGACATTGAGGTGTAGCCCTCTGCAAAATATTGCTGTTTTCAAGCTGTCTGTATGTGAGATTATGTATTACAGTGGGGAACATTTTTGCTTACTCTCTTCTGTAAGGCACCGCACACTAGAAATCTGTACTTCATCAGGGCAAGTGAGCCATTTAGTGCCACTGAGTATCTCATGTCTGTGGCTCACCAGGATCCAGGCTGGATATTTTATTACCTCCGAAGCAGATATATTGAAACGAGATGCTCCTCACTACAGGTTTCTCCCCACTGCACACATCCACATTCATGCTCTGGGCCAGACCTGTCTTCTTAAGTGTCATATGGGAATAATTTTTCTCACCAACATCCCCAGATTTACAGGATTTCTATTTTACATGATCTTATGCCACATATTTAGCTAGAGGCAGGTAAAACAAATTAAAAAAAAAAAAAACCCAAACCAAAAACCTAGCATCACCAGAGAAAAAAGGAGAGGATTTAAATGTAAGCAGATGATCTGCAATGTAGGAAGAAATGCGGAACATTTTCTTTGCTGCTGGTGTAATGCAGCATGAATGTCTTTTTCTATGGATTGAAACGATTGCTCATTTGTACTGAGGAAAGGTGTTTTAGATTAATTTTGGAAACTTCAATACTGCAACATGCTAAATTTTAATTATTTCACTTCCTGCTTGGGATATTAATGTTGTGATTACCCTTGAAAGAGTATTACGGATGATGATTTATGCAAAACCCAATCATCTCCACGGACCCATCAGTTTCAATTAAAACAAGCCGCAGAGGAAGCATGCTGCTGCCATGTAGCTGTAGCCTGCTGTGGACACCGTCTCTCTCACGGGGACGTGCATTCTATGTGCTTCAAGCATTACCTCTGTCTATCATTCTGGAACAGTCTCTTCCATTGTGCAACATGTCACTGAGAGTGGAAATTGGAGAGATCTGGTCTCCTGGCATTGGATTCACACTGCAACCATCCAGGAAAATGTGTTTAATCTGTACTTCTTTGCTGATACAGGCTATTTGGGGCCAACCCTTCCCTCCCCCATTTTTTTTTTTTTTTTGAATAGTGCAAGGGCTGAACTGGCCAAAAGAAACTTTGGAACAGCTAGCCTTCTCAGGATTCACCGAACTGCCTTTGATCAGTCCCCGGGCACTGTTGTCATTTGGAGTTAATCATAAAGTATGTGCCTTCTCTAAAATGAGGCATTGGCTTCAAAGCCCATTTATCTCAATGACTCCAACTATGGAGAGGTCATAGGGTATTTTGTGGTGCGTCCCCAGTACCCAGTCACTCTAATTACTAATCTGGCTGCACAGTTATTGAAATCTCCTCTCTACCTGGCAGCCCTTCCTAAATCTAGTCCAAATGACACCACCGAATTTGCCTGCCAGGTCCAAGAAAGGCCCTTCTTTCTGAGTACCAGAGAGAGAGGCAGCCAAGCCTGGTTTCAACGGTAGTTCCATTTTAATCACATTTGGAAATTCTTGACTCCTAGCTGCCCATTTGCAAAGTCAAAGGAGCCCATACCTGCCAAGAGAGAGTGCCCTGGACAGCCTGCCAGGAGCAAAATCTGCTTCCCAGCAAAGAAAGTAAAGCACACCCCCCTTCCTCTTTCTTCAGGGAGACCCAAGGCCCCATGTGCCTTCCTCAAAGGCCCCTGACCACCATAGCGTTCTCTGTCCACACTTGTTTATTTTCCTGATGGCACCTGCCATGATTGTTTACCTCTGTATTGTGGCCAGCATTCCTGCTCCAGCGTGATAAGCTCCACAAGGGCTCATTTGCCACGGCTTGTCTAGCACTCAGCACAGACTGGGATGACAATGTCAGCATTTCAGTCCCCTGTGTTTAGGAAACTGATGTTTCAATCTAATTATAATTCACATTCCCACTTACGCATTTTCTAATATACAGACAGTTCACTAAAAGGCACTTTTCAAGACAGATTCTGACTGATAACTGTTTATAGAGGGTCTCGGTGTGCTCTTGGATTTGAGGTTCACTCTGTTCCCTGAGACTCAAGAAAAGGAGAAATGTAGTTACTGTGATAACGGTGAAAACTGCTTCTGTCACTGCTTCACTGGACACGCTGTCATGCCTTATTCTAGTGGGTACTGCCCTCTGCCCATGGCTAATGTGGCCAGGAAAGCCCCAGGCAAGTAGAGGATTAGGTTAATCGCATTCATTCTCCATTGCTAACCTATATATCCTTATATTTGCTTCTCTTAATTTCCTCTTTTGTTGAAGTTTATTTGCAATATGGTCTTTTTTTTTTTTTTGACAGGGTCTTAATCTGTTGCACTAGGTAGAATGTTGTGGCATCATCACAGTTCACTGCAACCTTCAACTCCTGGGCTCAAGTGGTCCTCCTCCCTTAGCCTCCTGAGTAGCTGGAACTACGGGCACATGCCTGCCTAATTTTTTTTTAAGTAGACACAGGGGTCTCACTCACTATTGCCCAGGCTAGAATATGGTCTATTTTTGTCCTCTTTCTCCATATATAAATACTGCATAATTTCCTTTTGTCTCTCCAAACTAAGGCTTGAAAATGCACACACTTTGTGGCACCCACACCATTTGCCTTGACTCCTGTCCTTCTCGGTTGAGTTGGTCGGAGCACCATTGAAGTTGTCCACATACATGAAAATTGCATTCCACATACATGAAACATGCCCAGGTCCACATACATGAAAGTTGCATTCCAGGTATCTTTACTGTTTTTTCCTCTGCACCCTCTACCCCCGGCCAGGCCTGGCTGGAAGTTCCATTTCTGAGTACTTATTTGCAGAGTCACTTGTGCAAAGGGACAATATTTGGGGCCTACAGGTATGTTTAGAACACGGGTTTTGTCGCCAGATAGATGCTCCCGTCCTGGTTCTGCCACCTTCTGTCTTTATAAACGGATACGAGCCATAACTATCATGAGCTTTGATTTCCAGTAAAATGGAAAAAAGTAAAGCTCCATGTTTATTATTATAAGAATTGATAAATAATAGGTAATGAATTTATTAGTGTAGTTCTGGCACTAAATTATCCATGGTACATGGATAATTTATCTACTTATTTATTTCTTTAGAATAGCACAGAGAAGTTCTTCACCCTCAAATATCCCAAACCTAAAAGTACACCATTAACAACTTTCCTTTTTAGAATAAACATTCTATTTTGTGTTCCTCCATGGAAATGAATATACTCTTGGGAGCTTGTACCCATCAGAGTTTTGACAGGAGACAGATGGCATACTCCAAAAGTTTTAATGAGAGAGATTTTAATAAAAAATATGAACAGAATTGAAGGTGCTTATAAGAGCACCAGGACACCTGACAACAGCTATTAATGGTCTTAGAAAACAACAGAGTTTAACTACAATAGCAGAGAATAACTTTGAATACAACTTCAGTCCATTGTTTGAGCCCTTACCCTATCTCAGGTCCTGTGCTCCACTGTCTGATGGCTCTAAAGAGTTGTGTTGTGTGGAGAGAACACATAAGCTCCCAACTGCAGTGGTCCTCAAAGTTCAGTTTGTATTGCAATCATGTGCAGGTTTTGTTAAAATGGAGATTTCTGGGCCCCGTCCTAGGATTTTTGATTAAGTGGGTTTGGGGTGGAGCCTGAGAATTTGCATTTCCAAGTCCCCAGGTTATCCAGGTGGTGTTGGTTTAGGGACATAATCTGAGAACCATTGAACAAACTATGAAATATAACATGAGATTAAATATGACTGTCCTTAGGGCTTCCAGGGCAGAATCCACAAATTTGAAGAGCAATGTCTGCAGAAGACAACGAGAGCCTATGAAACTGTCTTTGCAATCCTTCACTTACTGGTTCCTTCAAGGCCGTTTCATCTCAGGCTGGGGAGAAGGTCAAAGCGGCCCATAGTAAAGACTGCTCTAAAGAGACTCATCACAGCACTTTGGCCAAGTGAAAGAATTTTCCAAAAATCCACTTGCTAGGTATGCCTGGAGTTTGCCTCCAAATCTCTCCAGGTAGAAACTGGGGTCCTAACTCAGGCTTTAAAATCTAAAGGTAGGAAGCTATCTAGAAAGTCCAAGAAAAGTCTGAAGGCTATGTTGAGAATGGCCTACATTTCCAGAGCGTACTGAGGCAAAGATGGGTGAGTTTTCACCCAGGGTCAAATGAAATTGCTAAAGACTGTTAGCCTAAAATTGTCTCAGAAAAGATTTTGTCTTTTGCACAATTAAGAACACAAGAGTTAAAGCAAACAGAAAATCTTCAGAGTGGGAAAAGGTATTTGCATTTTACAAATCTGACAAAGGCTTGATAACCAGGATCTACAGAGAACTCAAAGTAATCAACAAAAAAAGAGTTAATAACCCATCTATCACTGAGCAAGAGACATGAACAGAAACTTCTCTGAGGAAGACAGATGAAAGGCTAACAAAGAAACAAAAAAATGCTCATTGACCCTGATTATCAGAGAAATGCAAATCAAAACCACCCTGAGATGTCACCTAACCCCAGTGGGAATAGCTCATATCACAAAATCCCAAAGTTGCAGATGCTGGTGTGGATGTGGAGAGAGGGGAACACTTTTACACTGTTGGTGGGACTGCAAACTAATATAGTCTCTTTGGAAAGAAGTATGGAGAATCCTCAAAGAACTCAAATTAGATCTCCTATTTGACCCTCCAATTTGACCCACTACTAGGCATCTACCCAGAAAAAAAAATCATTTTATCATAAGGACATTTGGGCAGCTCCTGTGGCTCAAAGGAGTAGAGCACCAGCCCCATGTGTCAGATGTGGTGGGTTAAAACCCAGCCCCAGCCAAAAACTGAAAAAAAAAAAATGGTATCATAAGGACATTTGCACTAGACTGTTTAACACAGCACAATTACAATTACCAAGATGTAGAAACAACCTAAATGCCTGTCAATTCAGGAATGGATTAACAAACTATGGTATGTGCCTACCATGGACTACTATTCAGCTGTGAAAAAGATGGAGACTTCACATCTTTTGTGTTAACCTGGACAGAGTTAAAAGACATTCTTCTCATAAAGTATCATAAGAATGGAAAAGCAATTATCTAATGTATTCAATACTAAGGTGAAGCAAGTAGACGATCTAATTCCCACCCACAAAGGAGAAAAACTCATTTCACTCCAAGTTGGGGGAGGGGGAATGAGGGAGGGTTTGGGGTGCTCCCACTGAATAAGCACAATGTAGGGGTGCATGGCACACCTTTTGGGTGTAGGACATAGCTACAAGAGGGGCTCAATCTAACACATTCAAACATTGCAATTTGGTTGTTTACACCCTCACTTCCTTGAGAGCATGTGACAATAGTGTCAAAGAGAAAAAAGATTCAAGATTGACTCAGTTTCCAAGACCAGATATTTATTTATTTAACCTGAAATTAAATAATAAGTAAACATGAATAAATGAATAAGTAAATACATATTAGTGGAAGAGATGAAAAAAAGATTCTGTCGGATAAAATGTAAAATAATTATCCATGACTAATATATTGATGTAAATAAATATTTGAATAAGTAAGTGGGTGAGAATAGACACATGTCCCTTACAGAAATTATATCCCAAATAAGTTCCTTAGAGATTCTGCCCTCCAAGAGATGGTGCATTTGTCCTCACCCCTCAGTGTGGGCTATGCGCAATGACCTCCTTCCAAAGAGTATAGTCTGGAAAAGAGGAACATAAAGAGTAACTTTCCAGTGGAGAAACCTGACAAATGCTATCTCGCCAGGCAGTTGAGGTTGACAGCCTGCACACAGTGGTAAGTTGCTCTGGCAGCGTGCACTCTTGGCATGGTAAGATGAGGATGGTCTTTTTCCTGCAAACTCATAACCCCAGGACAATCAGGAAACAACATTAGGTCAATCCCAACAGTCTAATAGTCTACAAAATACATGACTTTCAAAACTGTCAAGGTCACTCAAAGCAAGGAAAATCTGAGAAACTTTCATAGTCAAGAGGAGGCTAAGGGGCCAAAGAAAACTAAAGTAATGTGGTATTCTGGACAAGATTCTGAAACAGAAAAAGGACATTAGGTTAAAATTTTAATAAAGTTCAGATTTTAGTTAATAATGAAGTGTCACTATTAGTCTACTAGTTGTGTTATGTTTACTGTACTAATGTAAGAGGTTACCAATAGAAGAAATTAAGTGTAGGGTACATGGGAACTCATATTATCTTTGAAGTTTTTGTGTAAATTTAAACTATTGTAAAGTAGATTCTTTCCTGTTAAACCATCTGCGGGGCTAAGTGACCATCAGAGGCAGACCCCGGGGGTGTGAGCAGAAGATGGAGGGAAGGGAAATCACGTATGGTCAGCTGGAAGACATTTAGCTTGTTCAGGGAATGATAAAGATATGTCCCAGGTGACAGAGGAAAGGGGTGTCTCTAAATCCCACCATTTTGTCCCACCAAATCCCCCTGAGAGAAAGAGCCAACATTTGGTCATTTAATATGCACAGTTGACCTTGATTCTGGAATGCATCACACTGGTCATGTTAAGACCATGACCCTTTTGCTAATTCACTGCTGTCACCTCTATACTCCTGTGCTTCCCAGACCCAAATAATGAATCAGCAGTTAGCAAATAAAAGAGAAGGAGGAAGAAAGAAAAGAGAAGAAACCAGGCATCCAAGTCCCCGCTGCAGAATTCCAAGCCCACACGTCATCCTAACTATATGGAGAAAGGATAAGCTTTATGTTGATCGACAAAATCAGTTGTTGACATTAATGTCTGGTAATATCTACAAATGACTAGAAAAGCTATAGGATCTCCCCAAGATCAGAAAGAGGAATAGAGGGGGAAAACTATCCAAATAGGCAGTCATGACAAAATAAATCAAGTTTCTTTCTGCTTGTATCCTGCTGTGTCCAGCTTGTTCAAATAACTTGTTACAAGTCATTGTGTTGTGTTCTATGAAAGAAATGGGTAAAAGAAATAAGAAAAAGTATAGAGGCAGCATTTAAGCTGTTTTAAAGTGATCAGCAGGAGGTTTTTCACAAGAAAAGGCCATCAAAGGAGGCTGAAAATGAAGCAAAAGAGAAATTTCCAGGCCACATGGGTGCATGAATGCATGCACACACACACACACACACACACACACACAGCAGAAGCAGAGCAGTGCGGCCAGCACAGGGCACTGCAGCCTTGCTGTGGGGTAGGGACCTTTCGTGCAGTTGGAGAGCCAAGAATATGAGTCACCTGTTCCTTGCTGAGAAGAGACTTGCAATAAATAGTCTGCTATAACTAGTCCAGGAGAAAGTCGACAAGGACATGGCATGGAGAAGACAATGAGGGAAGGGACCAGGCTGACATTTGTTGAGTAACATGGGTATGGCCTTGTGATCATGTGACAGTAGTGTCAAGGAGGAAAAAGATTCACGGTTGATTCTCAGGCTGCATATGGCAGGCTAATGGCACAGAAAACCAACATAGAATCACCAAGAGGAGACCTGGTTGGGCCTGGGTCACCTTATGGCTCGGGGTAGTTAGCTCAGATTGAAACACTGATGGGACAGCCAGAAAAACCCTTATAACACTCAGAGTATAAATTAATTTGCTAGCAAACTTCCATGCTTCCTTGCAAAGCCTAGTTAAATGCACCTCCCTCTCAAATTGGCCCTGATACCCCTTCTTTCTTATTCTCCTCTGGTACCCCATATCCCTTCCAAGCTAACCACTCAGTCCTGTGTACGTGTTGTCAGCACTCTGAGTGAAATGCTAATATAGTTCTTAAATCAATGCTCTATCAGCAGTTCCTATGCCACTCTGTCCTGCTAAATAAAGATCTCCTTGCAGCAAGGAGCTAATTTTGAGCCTGGCACACATTACATGCTCAATAAATATTTGCTGAATAAGTAAATAAGTGAGGTTGCTTTCTTCTGTGACAAGAAAGCACAGGGAGGCCTGAGAACATGAAGAGTTGGGGAGAGAGGGAGGAGGAAGGAAGAAGGAGTGAAGGCCTGTGTAGGTAGCACCATGTTCAGTCTTTGCCCACTTCCATATTTGAATGCTGGTGAATGTTTGGCAGCTCTTGTGAGTGTTGTCCGCACAGCTCCAGTGAGTGGGATGATGATTTACTAGGACATTCTCAAGGGCCTCGTCTTGTTTTATGTCTGTTGCCTCCTGGCTAATCTTGATGAAGACTGATGTAGCTTGGGCCATAGGTCCAGTGTGACAGTGCATGGAAGGCTGGACTCATGATGTCTTCCCTAGAGACCCTCAGGGAGGCCCAGGGTATGACAGTGTATTTAGGCCATGCTTTGTCTCTCTGAGTCTGGGCAGGTTGGCCTTTCCAATGTGATTCTCCGTCCATCAGGCAGAGCATTGCTGGGTGGCAGGGGCTGACGCTAGCCCAGCGCACTGTGGGAGTGCAAGCTTGAGAGTCCACAGTCCACTGGCATGGACCTGATGGTTATTATGTAGACTCAATCAATGCTTTCTTTTGCTTTAAATTTTTGAGAAAGAACTAAAATGATTTCACTGAATAGGAATTTCTAGCTCTAAAATAACTACAAACGAATAATGAATCAAGCATAGTTAGGAGCTATATTGATAAGAAGTAGAAAGACAGTCTTCAGCTTTTAGACAAAATGCACATTGCTCATTAACATATTTGCACTTAGATGGCTGGTGTCCAAAGTAAGGCCATCGGGATAAACAAAGAAAATGACTGAACAGCACCGCATACCTTCAAGGGAAGTCTCTCCAAGTTGGCCAAAGGATTTTTTTTTAAATAACAGTATCTAATAGTGCAAACTTTATTTTATAATTCATAGGCAGTTGATTTCCTAGAGTTCTGGTTCTTAATAGATTGATAGATTCAAACTTATTAGTGATATGGTTAATGTACATTGCTTTGTGTAGAGCACTGTGTGCTCTGTTTAGAAGTTTGTCTACTCCATCCAGAGAGTATGAACTATTTGGCAATCAAATGGACCAGAAAGGGCAGATATTTCTTTTCCACCACACTTGAAGTTTAACTTTAATCAATTCATTTTACATCCAAACCATGCTGAAACAATCTAAGAAAGTTAATTGTGTACTTGGCATTTCTTGAAGTGGCAGAGACGGGAGTGAGGCAGGTTACAGCCAGGAGCTAAGACTTGTCTTCGGTCTGAGGAAGGAACCCAGGGGCATGAGCTCTAGGCTGCTATTAATGCCTTCCTGAAGAAGACTCAATTCTTTCCTTAAGGAGCTTGCATATGAATGGGACCTGGAAGGACAAGCATGCAAAAATAAATCAAATAATAATGATTTAACATCATGAACAAAAGATAACCTCATGTAAAATATTGGAGCCAATTCTGCTAATTTCTTGTCCCTTATAGCCTTTCTTCTCTTTGCTTCATAATAACCTGAGTTTCTTGCAGACAATTAGCCCAGTGGGATTTTCCCCATTGAAGTCTGGAGAACTATAGTCAGGACCATTGAATAAAAATCATCAAGTAGATACAAAATCCAATGAGGCTGGAAACACTAATTTTCTTTTATCCATCTTTTGCCACCAGCAGCCCAGTGAGAGGACTAAGATTTTTCCTTTTTTTTTTTAACATTTAAATATTCTTTATTTCTGGTTAATATAAGGGTATATACAATTAGGTTACCTTGTTTGCATTTGTTAGGTGGCATTCAAGTTGTAGTTGAGACCTTCATCCAGCAGGTATGCCCTACACTGTACCTGTCAGGTGGAAGATAACCTCTTCCCCCTTCCCCTCTCGCCCTTAATTAAATTTAATTGTGTTTTTCTCTCCTGTGGGCCTGTAGTTGTTCATCTAACATTTTGAGAATCTACTATGTATCAGATGCCGTGAAAGGTGTTTTTCTTTCCAACTCTTTCCCTCCAGCTTGCCTTTAGAGGAGGCCCTAATAAATCTAAGAAGTAAAGAAAGTAGATTAGTCATGTGTTGGGGCAGCCATTACACTTGCATTTCTATTTTAATGTGACTCAACTTTGAGCACTCTGGGGAAACTAGAATAGCGTGGGAATGACAAGATTACCAGGTGTATTAAATGGGACCTAGGTATCAAGATGTTGAGAAATGATGTGTAGGGCCAATGATCCGATGTCTGAAGGCAGCATCGTGGACCACAGCTCACGGGAGGGGGAGGCCACACCACACAGAAGTCTGCCTTGGCTGGAAGGACAGGAGCATACCGGCGCCTGGCCCCGAGGCTTTGTGGGCTCTACACATGTCCAAGTCCCTTTGACTTTGGAAATAGGAAGGCTGCATGGTAAAGTTTTGTTCTGGACTCACACTCCCCTTATTGGCCACCCAAAAAAGGAATTCAGTCTTCTGGGGTTTCCAAAGTTGCCAGACCAGTATTTTTATATGGTTGCAAGTCTGTTTGTAGTACACACAAGGAAATAAAAATATTATCCATCATGATATCAGCTGCTCTTCTCATCCTTTGATTTAACAGTTAAGCTAGTAACCCTCTGTAATATTTAATAGAGTCTCACTGAAATGAAGCCCAGTTTCCCACTGAAATAAAATTCCATTTTAGGCACTAGAATTTGTATGCCAAATATGGCCCTTTAAAAATAACAGAAGATGTAAATTTTTACCACTGAGTTATAGGCTCTGGAAAAGAGAAAGTGAGTAATGAAAAATGCCATACAGAGTGAATAACAGATGCCAATAACGAATGTCATCTCGATGATGCGTCTTACACATGACAGGATTAGCATTCAGGTCACATCAAAGCTCAGTCTGAACGGGTGTAGAAGCTGCTCACTCAGCACCTTTATTATCTGGGTTACTTAGTAAATTTAATGTTGTGTAATTTATTCTTTATTGCCTCATTTGTAAGTCTCTTTCTTTCCTCAAACCTAGATATCTTCAGGGGCTTAGACTGCCTATTGTATTCAGATGTCCGTTTTTTCTGAAAGGATTAAGAACTCTCGCTAAAGAAGATGGACAGCAAACACTGCAGCTCATCTGAGCCAGGAAGGAAGATGCCACATTGTGTTCAAAAATTACCAAGAAAGGATGGATGGAGAACAGCAAAAGCTGTTTAGCAGAGAATCCTGCCATCAATGAGAAGGCCTTTATCAAATCATTAGAAGAAAATGCATTTCCTTGAAGACTTTTCTCTCTCATGAAAAATTGGGGTCTTTTTATAACTCACTTATTCAGATGCCATTTTTCCACCCAGACATTTATATAGATGTTTGTGTTAACAGACATTTTTTTATATATATATATATATATTTTTTTTCAGTTAGCACAAATCCTCTTCTTCCTCTCGTCCTCTTTCCTAACCCTCCTCCATTCCACTGCCATTCCTATGCAGTGAACTTGCTTTTGTAAATCAGCAATGAATCATATTGCTCATGAAAGAATAAACATGAAAATTAAATCTGATGGCTGCATGCAAAGGCTCAGGCCTGTAATTCCAGCACTTTGGGGGGCCAATGCAAGAGGAATGCTTGTTAGCTGGTGTGGTGGTATGTACCTGTAGTTTCAACTACTTGAGAGGCTGAGACAGGACTATTGTTCAAGCCAGGGGTTTGAAGCTTCAGTGAGCTAAAATCACACCACTATATTCCAGCCTGGACAGCAAAGTGAGACCCTGTTTCAAAAAGGAAAAAAAATAAAAAAGAAGAAGAAGAAGAAAATCAAGCTAGGATTTCTAAGCAGCTCAATTTACTATGTATTCAATTTCAGGACGAGACATCAGACAAAAATAAGTTCTGAAAAACCTAAAAACTGGGTTAGTGCTTTCGGGAATGAACCAGATATGGTGGACCAATGCGGCAGACTCTCCCTGGGTCCCAGGCACAAACAGATGAGTTTCCATTTGCAGGTGTGTGCGTCTGATAAAGGTGGAAACAGTTCAGTTTGGGCCCAGTTGTCCTGTCTGCCTGTAAAAACAGCAGCCTTGAAGGTGGTGCAAGATTTCCCAAGGTCATATCCAGTGTTGGTCGTAGATATGGGTTGGGATGACCCGTCTGCCTATATGGTATTAGCTCTATGGTGCTGAGAGTTGCTTAGCTTCTCTGCACCTTCTTTTCCTCCCTTGAAAAATGGGGATAATAATAGCATGGAATTTGTCTAGAGATGGCATGAGCTCGTGCATGCGGTGCTCAGAGCAGTGCCTGCCAAATCCGCAGCACTGGATAAAATGAGCTGTGATTATTTTTATTATTTCCTTAAGGATGACAGAAGGCTAAAAATTGCTCATTCCTGATGGGAAAGTTCACATCATCTACTACTATTTCTGGAAATGTGAAAGTTCCCACGTGGTCCCCGTGGTCACGCTGGCTTTTGAATGAAAAGCAGGGGAGTTTAAGGACCGCGTTGTTTCAGAGGTAGGGACAGGGTGTGTTTTTTGCTGTGTTAGACTATTCTTTGTGTGCTTTGATTGGCTTCATTTTTACTTGACTGAAATTCCTCACACCTTCTCCCTGAGGTGGAATCTGGCTTTGACACAGGTATTGTTTAGGGTGACCGGATTTTAACATCTGCAAGGCGGGACAATATGGCCCAGGGGCGGAGCGGGGCGGAGCCGGGGGCACAGGGCAGGGCCTGACAACAATGCAAACTTTGATAAGCAGTTCTCGATATCACTTCTCAGCAGTTATTTATTACAGTTTAACATTATAAAATTAATAAAAATAATATAAAAATCATATTCTAGCGAAATAGCCATATGGCGGCTGAAAACCGTATATTCCCTTCTTGTTCTCCAGCCCATTCGTGCATTCTTTCCAAAAATCGGTACTTTTTTAAAATCGCCGCGGGGACGCGGGACAAATCCTTGAAAAGCGGGACTGTCCCGCCAAAATCGGACGTCTGGTAACCCTAGTATTGTTGGGCCTGCCCTACCCAAGGCAGCTGCATGGTGACTGCCCCGTGCGCACACTCTGGCTGTCCCTACCGGCTTCCCTTCAGCTTGGCACCAGCTTCCTTTGCCATCACCCTGCATGGTTTTGGAGCATCAGGTGCTCTCCCCTGCTGAGCGCCAGAAGCCTTCTGCTCAGGTGTCAGCCTCCCCACTTCCTCCAAATCCTTCATTTGGAGGGATTTGTAAAACTCCCCTCCTGAAGACAACCTTGCAGAATGAAAACAGTACCTTCCAAGACAGCCAGTGACAAACCTGCAAACTAAACAGCTTCAGCCTCCCCCACCCGGCTCCCGACTGCCTCCTCCTCATACCTCGCTGCTCCCCGGGGCCTTCTTTCTGTGACTTCTCTTCATCTTTTCCCCCTTCCCTTACTAACTTTTTGGTTTCTAATTATTTCTCTATTTGTACTCCTACGGTTTCTTACTTTCACCTGAGTTATATTTACTCACATTTTCCATACAGAGAGGTAAAACTTGATTTTATTGGTGCATTCACCGAAGTGGACTAAGAACCACTAGGCTCTATCGTTTTCGTCAACATTTTTCACAGTGTGTATAGTTTCTCTGTGGATCTTCCTTTTATTTCTCTCACTCTAACATTTGCTGAGCACCTATTATTTTAGGCACTTTTTTTTTAAAACTAATATGTTTATCTTGATTAATTCAACCAAATAGGAAAAGATAGAGGGTGAGGGGAGAAGAAGTAGTAATTGCTGACATCTTTGAGCAAGGGAAATGGCAAATTATATAGCTATTTTTTTGTTCCTTATACAACAGAAGGTAAAGTTGGTCCAAAACTGTGTGGATTGTGTTTTATGGATTTATATGGAAAGAAATCTTAAGCCAGGTGAATTTCCCTAAGAATGACCTCTTAGGACATGCTTTCTCTACTTAGTAGACCATGGCTCCCCTGCTCTGTCAGTGTAGCTCTTATAGGAGGCAGTTCCTTTAGGACTGTGGCACTCAGGAACACTCAGCAGTGGAACTGTGACCTTTCTCCTCCTCCTCCAATGTGAAGAAAACAGCTGTAAAACCTGCCAGACAATGCTCTCTTTAAAACTAAATGACAGGGAAATTACAAAGGCCAGAAGAAAGTGACATGTACTGCTGTAGTTGAATGAAAGTGTCAACGGAACTTTTAGCAAATGTCACTTTGCAGAGCCTTTCCAGTTTTCCGGGGCAGCATATTTGCAGGTTGGAGCTTTGGTGGATTACTATGTTATTGCATGATGCGGTATGAGGTGTTCGGAGGCCTTCTCTGTTGTATTTTCACTTTAAATCATCTTCAGGGCTTGGTGCTTCATTGTTCATCGTGGTCAAGTCAATAATGACTTTCCGATTAGTTCAATGTACTGGGTGTTCCATACTGTGCTGGGTGTGTAAAGTACGTAGCACTGATTTCTGGTGCTTCTGAGACTCTTTCCTTTCCTGTGTGCTCTTGGAAAATCCTCAGATAACACACTCCTAGTGAGTAGGGAAAAGTGACCCTGCCTGAGGGGTACGGGGTGGGGCACAAGGAGTCTTTCTACCTGTCACTTAAGCCAATCAGCGGAGAAGCGGATGAGAGATCAACAGTTTCACTTTTCTTTACAGAAAAGCCAGCAATTCGGAGAGCAGCCAGGATATCTCCCCAAAGAAAGGTTCTGTCCTCCTCTTTCCTTTTGCTACTTTTTGTTCTCACAGTAAAAGTAAACATCCACAATGTTACTACTCATCATCCTGTCTGTTAAACAGATTCCTCCCGTAGGGTACAAAGTTACACAGTGTCTTCCTGTCTTAAAGTGGTTATGTCGTCAAAGCATTTTTATTCTGTATTAAATTTAGAGTTAGTCAACACTTCACTGGGGGCACAGAGTGTCCTGAGTCTTTGACCCCCACCAAGGAGTCCAGTTCTCCAACTTGTTTATTACAGCAGACCTTGGAAGTGAATGAACCATCTCTGGATGTTGGCACATACGCTCATTCAGCCTTGTTAGGGCTTGACCAGCAGCGCCCTGTGTGAAATGGCCATTCAGGTTAAGAGTGGCTGGTAACAGTGGGGGTCTCTCTCTAGGTCTTGACAAACTTAAAATGAAGAAACTAGAGGCAGATGCTGTTTTCCCTTACCAATGAGCTCTCAGTTACTTGCAATGCTCTGGGCAACCGCCCAGAGGATAAGAAATTACTGTATCTTTCCTGATTGAACTTTGTTTTGTTTGTTCTTCCAATATACTTATATCTTGATGATTCTGGTGTCTGGAAAAAATGAAATTAAGAATTTTGAGAAGAAAACATATCAGAGAGAAATAAAAACCAGAAGCTAATAATGGTTTGGGAGTGCGGCAGTCCAACAGCTTGTATAATTTGGGCACCAGGTCACGGAGACGTTACAGTCAGAGCATATTTCTTTCTAGAATGCAATATGCATTAATATTACATGGGCTATTTTCTCCTCTGTCTGTTTTACTTACTTTCAGAGGTAGCTTTGCAGTGACCTAGTGGCCCAGTTACCTTGTTTTTCTAAAGCCATTCCCTAGAGACAGAGGCTGTGTCTTTACAGCGCTTAATGCAGTTAGCCGCATAGCTTGTGGTGAACTCTTGGAAGTTAGAATATGCCTACAAAAATGATCCCAGGGCTTTCAGCGTCAGCGGTGTGGAACAGACTGGCAATGCCTCCCTTAAGCTATTATAAAGGTACCAATAATGAATAAAGGATGATCTATCATGTTCTTGAACTAGATGTTTTTCCTGATTTCAGCATGTGTGGAATGTTGCATGGAGAAAGAGAAAAGTATGAGAGAGAAAGTGAGCTAGGGATAGGACTGTCCTTTCTGCCATCTTTTTATTCCCTTCCCAGTCAATGGCTACTAGATAGAAGTTCTAAGCCCAGCTTAGACTTTCCAAAATTTTTATTTAAAGAAGTAATTTGTAAAGGGAAGGAATAACAGGGAAGACTTTTCACTTAACATGTGTGTGTCCTGTCTAGTAAAGTCCTCTGAGAGGGGATTTTGTACTAAGAGCTTTTAATATTTTCTAGAAAAATAGATTTCAACAGGTAAAGGATCTAATATGTGTAAGTGTTTGGCTTCTGATAGTCAAGCCATCCAGCGGAAGTATAGTAATCTAGAGTAGTGTGGGCGTGGATCCTCCCCAATGAATAACTGGTACCTCCATGATTTGCATGAAATAGTAGCATTGAATGTAACTGAAACGTACCACTATATAGTATAAACTTCAGTTGTTAAATACATTACGTGTTTATGCAACTGTTTCAAAAGCTGTACTTTGTTGGTTGTGTATATAAATATACTGATATTTTGATAACTTTTTCATGGCAAAGTTACTTTCCTTTAAACATTTTTTAAATTGATCTAGTTTGGGGGTTATATAGAACTCCTAAAAGGCAAAAAAAAAATTATGATACCAAATATAAATGGCCAACTACAATGCAATCACAAAATAAATTTTATTTATTATTTTTCATTAAAATTATCATTTATTTATATTCATTTATTAAATTTTATTAAGTTTTTATAATGTCATGTGAACTCTCTCTCATTTTTCTAAAATTGGTAGTGGCATCTTTCCCTAAGTTTTCTTCTGTATAATCAAAGCTGAAAGTCTGATAACTACATTTATAAATTGCCTTTGGAATAAAGTGTGGGAAGATCAGGTACATAATCTTTTGTGGCACTGTTAGAATATAAAGGACTTATATTTTAAAGATAAGACACCTGCACTCAAATGTTTACAACAGCACAATTCACTATTGCCAAAATGTGCAATCAGCTTAAGTCTTCATCAATTCATGAGTGGGTTAAGAAAATGTGGTATTTATACCACAGAGTACTATCCAGCCATAAAAAGGAATGAAATAATGTCTTTTGCAGCAACTTAGATGGAAATCAGAGACTATTATCCTAAGTGAAGTCAGGAATGGAAAAGCTAATAACACATGTACTCTCTAATAATCATGAGCTAATCAGTAGGCACACACAGGCACAGGAGATGTACAAGTCATAGGAAATCAAGAAGGCAGAAAGGGGAGGAGGGGAGGGTAAAACCTACCCATAAGGTTTAATGTACATTTGGGCAATGGGCACACTGAAAGCCCCAACTTAAGCATTATAAAAGGTAACAAAAACATTTGAACCTTTATTTTATTACTTTTTTATTAAATGATAGCTGTGAACTTAATGCAATCATGGGGTACTATCTGGTGTTTTCATATACAATTTGAAATATTTTCATCAAACCAGTTAACATAGACTTTATGTCAATTTTCTTAGTTATCGTGTTAAGACGTTTATACTCTACTTTTAGAAAGATTCACTTGTACCCTTGTAAGACAAATCATAGAGGTGATCCCTCCAATCACCCTCCCTCCCCCCACCCATCCCTCCCCCAACCCTTCCCCCTCCCCCCAAACATTTGAACCTTTTTAATATTTTGGAATTAAAATAAAAAAAAGAAAGAAAGAACACAGAGAGATTACTTGGGATTACAGGGCATCAAATGAGAGATTATAGCAGCACTACCAGGCTCTGTTTTAAGAGCTTCACGTGTGTTAATTCACTTACTCCTCACAGGAATCTTCTCTTTACAGACTAGAAAATTAAGGCACAAAGTGATTAATGTACTTAAGGTGCTATGTGGAAGACAATAGGTTTTATGGTGTCAGAATAAAAAAAATACCTTTAAAGTGCCATGATGTTTCTTCATTGAAAAAAATCTATGGAACTGTTTGGAAGAGCATGAATGCTAATCAAAATAAACATTGAAAATAACAAGCTTATGTATGTAAAATCCTCAGATTACAAATGTTGATTTTCCCAAAATTCATCTACAAGTTCATCCATCCATTCAGTGAAATCTCAATCAAAATCCTTTCCAAATTTTTAAATGATCCTTTACAAGGTAATTATTGTATTGAATTGAATTCATCTGGAAGATAATTTTTATCTGGAAAATAAAATTTCAATAGTTCGCTATGAAAATTTTGAAAATGAGATTTGAATGATGACTTTTACCAGATACCGAACAATGCCACAGTAATTAAAGCAATGTGGTAATAAAGCAAAAAGGACTCATGGAAGAAACAACCACAGAAGTCCAAAAGCCCATGCATGTGACCAAAATGACATTTCAGGAGAGGAAGAATGGATTTTTGAAAAATGATGTTGGAACATAGTATTATTCATTTTGAGAAAAATAAGGCTAGGAACTTATGCATACAAAAAGTCCACATGAAATAAAATGCTAATATTTTTTATGAAAATCTTAGAAAACAGTGAAAAAATACTTTTGTTATTTTAAGGTGGAAGCGGAACCTTCTTAAAATGTATAAATTAAGAATTTTTAAAGAAAAAAATTAACAAATTTGAGTTGACTACAAAAAAAGAGAAAAATTTACATGTGATTAAAGATGCCATAAACAACATAAGTAATGAATAAGAAAACATCAGACCATCTTTAAGATGAGTTTAGAATCTCTTGCGGCCCCCACAAAGTTTCATACTAACGTCACACTGTCCAAGTCCAAGAGTTCACTCATTCCCCACTATTTACAAATCTCCCATGCCCACTCCTTCCTCCTCATTCTCTGCTGATGAGTTTTTTATTTCACTGAGAAAATAGACTCAACACATCAGAACAAACTTCCTTATTATCCCAGCAACACATTGACCAGTTCTGCTCAACACCTGTGTATTTTGCTTTGCTGCTTATTATGGATATATGAAAGCTCTGTGCTCTTAGCTAAACTCAGGGTCTCTACCTGTGCACTGGATCACTTAGCCTCATATCTACCCAAAGACTTGTCCCCTCTCTCTTCTGCATCATCAATTCAAGGTCTCCATTGACTCATTGCCATTACTGCACAAACATCTCAAAAGAACATCTCCCATATTAGCAAAATCAACTAAGCTTCCCTTGATCCTGTATCCTCATCCGGCCACTACCCTATTTCTCCGCTCTTTACAACAAAGTTACTTCTGAGTGGACTGGGTGTTTCCCTCTCTTCTGCCGTTCGTTCTAGAGACCAATCCACCTAGCATTTTGTCTCCTTCCACTAAAACCTCCTTTCTCCCGGTAACCAATGACCTTCACATTTCCAAACAGAATAATGTCTTAGATTCCTCAACTCCTCACACTCTACTTCCCTGTCACTTAATATCTGAGTTTAGAATATGACAAATAACCTACTATGTGTGGTAGTGGCCTTCCATGTGATCTTTCTGCTCCCATTATTTCCAAGATGTCTTTACATACACACACATGCACACTCACGCACGCACACACAATCTATTTTGTATAGTAGCCAGCATGATGTATTCCAAATGGAAATCAGATATCATAACTCCCCTAGGAAAAGTTCTTGGTTCCATTCTCCAACTGAGTAAAATTTGTAGTCCATTCTTTATAAGGTCTTAAGTTTTCTGGACCCCTCCTGTCTCTCTAAGCTGGTGTCTTACCACCCCTGTCCTTATTTGCAGTCTCCAGCCAAACTGGCCTCCTTGCAGTGTCTGGAATGTTATGATCATGCGTCCACTTCAGGGCCTTTGCAATGCTATTTCCTCAGACTGTAATGATTTCCCTCCAGATATCAGCTCATGTCCATCATGAGATGACTCCCCTGACCACCCTGTCTAAAATAACACACTCTCACTGTAGATGCCTTCCCCCCACTCCACCATTCTTTGTAACATTTATATCATATCACATCTACGTACTGTTGTTTATTCTATGTCTTCTACACTAAACTGTTAACACAAAGAGAGTGGGGCTGTGTTTACACTTACTATGCCACAAAGTGCTCAATAAATATCTCTTGAATAAATAAATTAATGAATAAAAGACAAACCACGGACTAGAAAAAAGTACTTGCAGCATATTTAACAGGCAACAAATTAATATTCAGAATTCAGAGAGCTGCCACAAATCAATAAACACAAAGAGGCAATCTAGTAGGGAAAAAATGGTTTTAGAAAAGCTTATAACAGTGAAGGCACTGAAGAAGAAATCCAAGTAGTAATAAACATATGAAAATATGCTCTAATCTTTACAGCTAATTCGAGCAATACCAATTAAAACAATAAGTACCACTTTTTTATTCAGAGTGGACAAATCTAAGTGATTAATAACAGTCATCAGTGGCTAGTATTTGCAGAAATGACTACTATTGTAAAATAGTGGTAGCAGTGTAAATAGGCAAGGATTTTAATTTTTTGGAGAGCAGTTTCGTATTGGGTATCACAATTTTAATATCTTTTGGCCCAGCAATTTAACTTCCATGAATCTAAATTTTACACAGAATCCTCACACATGTGCAAGGATATTTGTTGCAGCATTGCTTTATTTATCAAAAAACTAGAAATAATTTAAACAACCCTTAATAGATACAGTAGTTAACTTTGAAGGGAAAGGGGAGGAACTAGGAAATAAAGGTGGGATCCTAAAATTTTATTTTATATGTCAGGTCCTGCCCCCAAAGCAGCGTCCATTGAGACCTGTGGAAACTGGCGGTGATCAACTGAAGAAATCTAGTTAGAAGCCATGGTAAAGAAAGACATCAGATGTAGAGCAGAATTAAAAGCTGAAGCTCAGGGATCCATTGCCTATCCTGGGATTCCAGCAATGGCCCAGAGTGTTTGCTCCACTCTGATTTTATTGAAGTCTATTTGCCCAGAGGGTAAGATGAGGGAGGGAACAAAGATGTCAACAGTTTCTCAGATTGATCATATCAGCTTCTATTGTTATTATAATTAACCTTAAAGGTGGCCTACAGTAATCTGAAATCTGAGATAGGGAGAGCCTCTGGCTTAAGGTCACACACACAGATTTCTAGGGAGATGTTAAGCTCTACTACTGGTAGTTCTCTGTGGAGTAAAACTGGGAAATAATGAGAAATCACATGGAAGGTCACTACCAGTGTTAATCTCCTCTGAGGGATCAGTGGGAGGGAGGCATTTCCTTCCCATCACCACCACAGGGATATAAACTCTTCTGCCCATATCTCAGAGCTCAACTACTCCCTTGGTCTCTGCCCCAAGCAAACACAAATCTCCACAGTGAGTATCTGCTGTGACTGTTTAATAGGCAGGAAACGCCCTAGAAGATGTATCTTTTCTTAGGACTTGTCATAGCCTCTTCTTTGACCATTATTCTCCTCAGAGTGCTCACAGACCCAGCAGGGCGTTTGTAAGCTTTATCCCCAACAGGCTAGAATTTCAGAAAAGGCATGAAGCTTGCTAGGTATGGCTAGCTTAAATGTAAACTAGCTGTCTTTTCTTTGTCCTGACTCACTCCACTTACTTTGTAGTTTTCCTCTTTTTCTGGGGGTGCTTTCCTTTGCCAAGAATGGGATCTTCAGTCCCCATTCTCCCAGCATTTGTATAATTATTATTGTGTGTTCTGAGCAATGGAATAGTATAATAATTGTTTTTCAGTAACTCACAATATTGGAAAATGTTTCATTGGTGAGAATTTTGTATACATCTAGGCAGCCCATTAAATCACTTTTGAGAAGAGGGAATTGTCTAGTTATCTATTGTTACATGACAAATTCCAAACCTTAGTGAGTTGAAACTACATGTTATATTTCATTATCTTGTGGGTCAGTGTGATTCTTCTGGCCCACAGAGAACAGACCAAGGTCTGTCAGTGGTATTCGGCTGATGGGTGGGCTTATCTGGAGAAAGTGCAGGATGGTCTCACTCACAAGGGCCAACACGTAAAGTAGTGGCTGGTAGACTGTGTTCCTCTGAGACTGGCCTCTCCAGCATGGTGGTCGTGATGTGGTTGGACTTCTGATGTGGTGGCAGAACAGGGAGCTGAGAGTGAGGAGGTAGAAGCTGCCAGTCGTTTAGGCTCAGAACTTGCCAGTGTAGCTGCAGTCACAAGGGCCAGGCGGCAGCCTGACTGGAGGCCAGTAGCCTGTAGCATTCACCTGTAGTTACCGTCAGTCTCAAACCTTTCCTCAATAGACTAACAGGAAAGCCAGTGTTGGTGAAACTGAAGTGGGGAAAGGAGTACAAGGGCTACTTGGTATCTGTAGATGGCTATGTGAACAAGCAGCCTGCAAACAGAAGAATACTTAGATCTGGGTGAAGTTTCATTAAGGTGTAATAATGTCCTTTATATCAGAGGTGTTGAAGAAGAGGTAGGAGGCAAGGAAATGAGAGAATAGTATCTTTTTCTGTTTTGGTTTATATATATATATATATATATGTATATGTATATGTATATGTATATTTCTAGACAATAAAGCTTTGTTTTTCAAAAAGAAGAATATTAACATTTGCCATATTTTATTAGTCTGGACAGTTATCTAACGCACACATATTCAACAAGAGGAGTTGTGGATCCTACCTCTCAATGAGAAGAGTGTAAAAAATTTCGTGCCCTCTTCAAGTGAGCTGCACTGACCAGTCCATGATTCCCCACCATGCACAGCATCCGTGTGTAGATTACTAGGACTGACCCCAGACATGCCCATTCTCATGTTGGGGGAAGTAGTGTGTTCAGTTTTGTGTTAACAAGAAAACTAGAGCCTTGCCGGAGCCTGAGGCTGAAAAATATGCCTGGAGTTCACATTTGAGAGGTAAAGTGTACAAGGAGTAATAAAAACCACAGGAGGGAATGACGTCACCCAAACCATGGAAATGTCAGAGATGGTTTGAGGTGCATGTTAAATTAGCTGAGGGGTGATTATTTTCTTCAAGGAGAGAGAAGTTAGAGTGTTTGAGCTCTAGGGAGGATACCTTCTATGAGAGAGGATCTGAAGGAATGCTAGGAGTGCTCTCCAGCAATTTCTTACCTTGGTATTTATTTTCAACATACTGTGAAATTCTGAAAGACACACAGGAAGTTGACAATCCCTATTGGGGATGGCTGGAATGATCCACCATATTATTCAGTCAGCATAAGGAAGAAGTTACAGAGAAGAGGGAGACCTATCGTGACAGGCTGAATTTATTTCTCTTTCAAATCTTTTGTTTTTAAGAAATTTTTGTAAGTGAAATTCATACTTATTATAAGATTCAAATCATAGAGAATTATTTAAATTTAATAGTGAAAAGTAATCTCATCCCAAGTTCTATTTTCTGTATTTTCTTCTTTTTTTTCCTCAATGCTTTTATTTTTTAAATTTATTCTATTTTTAAAAATATTTATTCTGGTGTGGCACCTGTGGCTCACAGGAGTAGGGCGCCAGCCTCATATGCTGCAGGTGGCAGGTTCAAACCCAGTCCTGGCCAAAAACTGCAAAAAAAAAAAAAAAATTTATTCTGAATTATTTTAGGTATATAGAAAAATTACAGAGTAATATGTGAAATATCCATATTATTCTTAAATCTAAATTAACAGATGCTAATGATATTTCTCTAGATGTGGTTTGCATCTTTCTAAAAAGAAATAGAATGTTACAGATGCATTTAAAGTTCTTATAACTCTGACACGTTCCACCCTTTACCTCTATTTTGAGTTTATGTGTGTTCTCAATGGTCATTTTGATATGTTTCTTCTATATTCACACGCCAATTGGCCATAAGTGATATTATTTTGTGTGTTTACAGAGTTTACACATATGGTAGCCTGTACATATTGTTCAGTAACTTGCTTTTTTCACTTTCCATCGTATTTTTGTTATATACCTATGTCCACAAAATAGATCAAGTGTATTTATTTTGGTACATTTTAATTAATTTATAGTCTCCCATAGTATGATTATGTTCAAATGTATTTCACTGTTCAACTGAATTTAGACAATTTAATTGTTTCTGATTTGGGGATTTTAAAAGATTGCTATAATATACATATTTATACATACATCAGTGTATGCCTAAGTAGGAGTTCTGTATAGTATATAACTAGAAATAATCTGGTTTCAAGAACAAGAAGCCAAAACCTTCAATCTGGCTTAAAAATGAAAACATTTATCATTTTACTTAAAAGTGGGATTGGGGGTGGGTTGGCTTTTTAGGGTTGGTTTATGTAAAGCTGAATAAAGTTATCAAGTAGCCATTCCCTCCCATCTCCCATCTGGTCATCTGGGTATAGCTTTCTTCACACACTGGTAGTGGAACAATTGAAAAATTTGCAACGTGACACACAAATAGGGCAGTGTCCTAAAGAAGAGGGAAGGCTGTTTTTCCTAAGGTGATCTCTCAGGAATTGTGACCTTTCTCCAGAACATACCCATCAGACTTCCCCTTGTAGTTTACTGGCCGAAGTTGGGCCATCACCAATGGCAATGTGATGACTTTTAGATAAAACCAAGACCATTGCTGGAACTATAGGTTGCATCTTCTTCCACTGATGCACGACTGTACTGAGGAAGGAATATAGTCCTGGCTGCACAAATGATATCGGGCTTCTATAAAAAAGGGAAGAGTTTGGAAAAGGATGCTGGTAGGCACCCAGCAGTGTCCACTCGACAAATAATGTCTATATTTAACTTCGCTAGGCATTGCCAAATTATTCTTCAAAGTATATACTAATTTTTTTCATTCCACAATATTTAGTATTTAGGGGTACACGTGTTTTGTTTGTGTCCTTTGTTTTTATATAAATTGAGTCAAAACTATAAGTGTGTCTTTCACCTAGATAGTGTGCACTGTACCTGGGAGGTGTGAGTTTACCTATCCCTTCCCTCTCCTCTCCCAAGCTTGATTTTCACTGAGATTTACTTCATACGGACACTTAAGTGTTGACTGATTCGTTCTAATTTGGTACTGTGTACATGTGTTTCTTTCTCCATTCTTGTAATGTTTCACTTAGAAGAACAGTTTCCAGTTCCATCCAGGTTGTCATAAGAGATACTAGATCACAATTTTTTTGTGGCTGAGTAGTACTCCACTGTAAACATAGACCACATTTTATTAATCCATTCCTGTACTGGTGGACACTTGGGCTGTTTCTATATCTCTGCAGTTGTGAAAGGTGCTGCTATAAGCATTACAGTGCCAGTGTCCTTTTTATAAAACCACCCCCTTTGAGTACAAATGGTAGGTCTACTTTAGGTTTTTTGAGTCTTGATATAATTTTCATAGAGGTTGTACTAGTCTGCATTTCCACTAACAGTGTATAAGAGTTCCTTTCTTTCTGCGTACACATGAGCATCTATTGTTCTGGGACTTTTTAACATGAGCCATTCTCGAGAGAGGTGGAGCAGGATGGTGGACTTGAGACAGCTTCTTTGCAGCTGGGCATGTTGAGATTGGGAAGAAAAGACTTCAGGCACCCTGACTTGTGGGCTCTTCCCAGAAACATCCTTTCACGGGCACAGGGAGAAAGCGGGAGACTTCAGCACCCTAAGAGGAAGACAGAAGCAGTGAAGGAGTGGAAGTACTTGCGCGCAGGCAGAGGCTGCCTGAATAGCGGCTGCAGAAGTAACTGTTTTGTTTGTTTGTTTGTTTGTTTTGGGGTTGTTTTGGACCTGGGGACTTGGTTGAGTTACCTTGGGAGAAGTTGGACAAGTGAGCAAGTGATTTTGAATAACACCCAGGGGCTGGGACTGAGCCACCGGGCAGAGTGGAGCTTTCATTGTTTGGCTTCAGGCCGTTGTGGGAAAGCTGCCTCAAAGGCTCAGCCCTCACAGTCCTGGTGTGAGGCCGATTCTGGTGCACCTGACAAGCAGAACAGCCACTCCTGGGGAGATAAGAGCAACACATGCTTTCCTGGGAAAGCCACTGTGTGGTCAAGGGACACAGTTTGCAAAAGTCAAGGTGTGTCTATTGAGTGGATTGAGGATAGCTTCAGGCTCCCAACCCTGTGGGGATTGAGGGCAAAGAAGTCAGGAAGACAGGACCAGGTCTCCTTGGCGAGACAGAGGCTTCCAGTGTCCATCTTATACAGCTGTATCGGGGCTGTGACTAGCACCTCATATCCCAGAAAATTATCTATTGCCCAGAGAACATATGGTAAGATATATCTCTATCTCATCTATATCCATTTTGTCCTTAAAAAAATTTTTTTTCCCAACTCTTTTCCCTCAAGATTTTTCTTTTTTTCTTCTTTTTTTCTTACCACCATAATTTTTCATCGTTTCCTTCTTTAATATTAAGGGCTCCATTTTTTCTGGTTTTTCTGCCTCTGATATTTTTATTTCCCCAGTTGTATCCCTTAGAGGTTTTTTGTTTGTTTGTTTTGGTTTGATTTATATTATTTTTGTTTTTCTTCTCTATTTTTTGGAGGTGGGGTCTTGTGTTTGCTTAGGCTGGCAAAGAGCTCCTGACCTGGAGAGACTCACTCAACCCAGCCCTCTAGAGGTTGGGATTGTGGGTGTGGTCAAAGTACCCTACTGTTTACCATTATTACTCCTGTCTCTCTCTTTCTGTTTCTCTTCTGTTTGTCAGTCTTCCCTTTTACTCCCCTCTTTCTGTTTATTTTCTTTTTCCTTATATTTTATCCCTTCTTGCTCTTGACTCTTTCTTTTGGTCTTATGCCAAAAGGACACTTCAATACTTCGGTTAGAGGCACAGTAACTTAAAAAGCAGGAAGAAGTGAAAGGAAGAAGTAGGCCAAGGAAACACACACACAAAAAATCACTCACAAGGAAGAAACAGCAGAAAAATCCTTGCAACATGAAAAACCAGAACAGCGCAATCCCCCAAGGGATCGTGAGGTAGCTACTGTAGAGGATTCCACTTATAAAGAAATGTTAGAAATGATAGAAAGGGAATTTAAAATATGAATGGCAAAAACAATGAGGGAAATTGCTGAGAAAGTGGAAAATAACCAAAAGGAATTAATATGAGCCATTCTTCTTGGAGTTAGGTGATATCTCACTGTGGTTTTGATTTCCACTTTCCTAATGATTAGAAATGTTGAACATTTTTTAATGAGTTTTTTGGCCATTAGTATATCTTCATTGGAAAAGTTCAAGTCTTTTGCCCACTTTTTAATGGGATTGTTTTGTTGTTTCTTGCTGGTTTGCTTGAGTTCTTTGTATTAATATATTGTGGTTGTAATTCCATTATCAGGTGTATAGCATGCGAATATTTTCTTCCATTCTGTGTGTTGTCTTTTGATTTGCCATTTTGATGGTGACCTTGGCTATGCAGAAGCTTTTTAATTTGATCAGATCTCATTTACTTATTTTTTTGTTTGATTTTGTGCTGGGGGTTCTTTATTATTTTTTCTTGTGGTGAGACATTTATAATATACTCTTAGTTGTTTTGAAACGTACCCTTGCATTGTGTTCATTAGGAGAGATCCCACCAAATACCCTCTCTCCACTTGCCCTCCTCTCCCCTCCTTCTTGCTGGACTATATTTGTGTTTTATCATTTATATGAATATATAAATGATTATATATTGGTTTCATAATAGTATTGACTACATTGGATACTTCCCCCCCCCCATTCTTGAGATATTTTACTAAGAAGAGTATGTTCTAGCTCCATCCAGGTAAACATAAAAGATGTAAAATCTCCATCTTTTTATGGCTGCATAGTATTCCATGGTATACATATATCACAATTTGTTAATCCCTTTATGGGTTGATGGGCATTTGGGCTGCTTCCACAACCTGGCAATTATGAATTGGGCTGCAATAAATATTCTTGTGCAAGTGTCTTTGTTGTAAAATGCTTTTTGTTCATCTGGGTAGGTACCTAGTAATGGAATTACAGGTCAGCTTTAAGTTCCCTGAGAATTCTCCATACTTCTTTTCAAAAAAGCTATATTAGTCTACAATCCCACCAACAGTGTAGAAGTGTTCTCTTCTCTCCACATCCATGCCAATATGTGCAGTTTTGGGATTTTGTGATGTGGGCTAATCTTATTGGGGTTAAGTGATATCTCAAAGTGGTTTTTTGATTTGCATTTCCATTTTCCCTGTACTCTCTCATAGTATTTTTATAGTTTCATGTTTTAAGTTTAAATATTTTATGTGATGACTAAAGATGGTGAGCATTTTTTCATGTTTGTTGGCCATTCACTTGTCATCTTCAGAGAATTTTCTGTCTAAGTCTCTTGTCTGCAAAGAAATGGGTTTTGTTGTTGTTTGAGTTCTCTGTAGATTCTAGTTATAAGACCTTTCTCTGAATCATAATGTCCCTTTCTGAATGTTGTATGTTTTCTTTAGTTATAGCAAAGCTTTACTTACTGCCCTTAGCTGTGTGGAAGTTTTTTAGCTTGATCAGATCTCAGTAATATATTTTTGGTATTGCTTCAATTGCCAGGGGGCAGTCCTCCTCATAAAATATTTTCCCAGGCCAGTATATTCAAGCATTTTCTCTGTACTCTCTCATAGTATTTTTATAGTTTCATGTTTTAAGTTTAAATATTTTATCCAGTGAGAATCAATTTTTGTTAGTGGTGAGAGATGCAGGTCCAGTTTCAGTGTTCTACAGTCACTAGCCAGTTCTCCCAGCACCATTTGTTAAATTGGGAATCTTTTTCCCAATGTATGTTTTTGTTAGGCTTACAAAGATGAAATGACAATATGTGGCTAGATTTATCTCTAGATTCTCTATTCTGCTCCATATATCTACATCTCTATTTTTTTTCTAGTACCATGCTGTTTTGATCAATATATATAACCTGAAGTCTGGTAATGTGATGCCTCCTGATTTGTTTTTATTTCTAAGTAATGTATTGGCTATGCAAGGTTTTTTCTGATTCCATAGAAAAAGAAGTACTATTTTTTCATGTTCTTTGAAGTATGACATTGGTCTTTTGATAGGGATTGCATTAAATCTGTAGATTGCTTTGGGCAGTATGGACATTTTAATAATGTTGATTCTTCCCAGCCATGAACATGGTATGTTTTTCCATTTGTTAACATCTTCAATGTTCTCAGGGTTTCATAATTCTCATTATAGAGATCTTTCATGTCCTTTGTTAGATAAATTCCCAGGTATTTAATCTTCTTTGGCACTATTGTAAAAGGAATAGAGTCCTTGATTATTCATTTACTTATTTTTTTGTTATTGCTTTTGTTGGTCTTCTTCATGAATTCTTTGCCTAGGCTGATATCTGTAGGTTTTTACATTTTCTTCTATAATTCTTATAGTTTTCTATCTTATGTTTAAATCTTTTATTGATTGTGAGGTAATTTTTGTGAGTGATGAGAGGCATGGATCCTGATTCAGACTTGTATGCATGGCTATCCAATTTTCCCATTTGTTGAACACAGATTTTTCCCCTAGTGTATGTTTTTGTCTGTTTTGTAAAAAAACAGATGGGAATATGAGGATGCTTTCATGTCTGGATTCTCTGTTCTGATCCATAGGTTTATGTGTCTGTTTTCATGCCAGTACCATGCTGCTTAGGTTACTGTAGCCTTGTAGGATGGTTTGAAGTCTGGTAGAGTGATCCCTTCCAATGTAATTCTTTTTTAAGGTTGCATTGGTTATTTGATGTCTTTTCTGGTTCCATAGTAAATGTAGAACTATATTTTTTTGCATCTGCAAAACTGGCATTGGCATTTATTAAAATGCTTTGAATCTGTAAATTGCTTTGGGTAGTTTAGCTATTCTAACAATCTTGATTCTGCTAATCCATGAGCATGATATATTTTCCGACCTGTTTATATCTTCTGAAATTTCTTTCCACAGTGTTTCATAATTCTTTCCATACAGATCTTTAACCTCCTTTGTTAAGTATATTCCCAGGTATTTTATTTTCTTTGTTGCTACTTCAAAAGGTATTGCATCTTTGATTTGATTCTCAGCTTGACTGTTGGTCATATATATGAAAGCTACTGGTTATAAAAAATAAAAATTATACCTTTTTATCTTCTCAGACTACAGTGGAATAAAATTAGAAGTCAATTCCCACAAACAACACTCATCCCCACATGATGTCATGGAAATTAAACAACCTAATGCTGAACGATAGTTAGGTCAAGGAAGAGATAAAAATCAAAATCAAGAGATTTTTCAAACAAAATGACAATGTGGACACAAGTTATCTAAATCTGTGGGATATAGCAAAGGCTGCCCTGAGAGGAAAACTCATTGCCTTAAATGCCCACATCCAAAAGACAGAAAGATCACATATCAACATCTGAAGGAATTAGAAAAGGAAGAGCAAACCAATTCTGAGCCCAGTAGAAGAAAAGAAATATCCAAGATCAGAGCAGAACTAAATGAATCTGAGAACAAAAGAGCCATCCAGAAGATTAATGAAGCAAAAAGTTGAAAAGATAAACAAAATTGACAAATCTCTTGCTAGTTTAACTAGAAACAGAAAAGAAAGGACTCAAATAAGCTCAATTAAAAATGAAAAAGGAGAAGTCATAACTATTACCACAGAAATACAAAATATCATTTCAGAATATTATAAACTCTCTAGGCCTAGAAACTTGAAAATGTGAAGGAAATGGATAAATTTTAGAAACACACAACCTCTTGAGGCTCAGTCAGGAAGAAATAGAACTCCAAAACAGACCAATATAAAACATTCAAATTGAAGCAGCAATAAAAAAAAATCTTCCAACTAAAAAAAGTCCTTGACCAGATGGTTTTTCACCTGCATTTTACCAAACCTACAGAGATGAACTTGATCAACTTGTAACTATACTGCAGAAATTATTTTATAACATTGAGAAAGAAGAAATCCTTCCAACTGATTCTATGAGGCCAATATTATTCTATTCTCATTCTATTTGAACTCTGATATCAAAGCCAGGAAGGGACACAACTAAACAAGAAAACTACAGACCAATATTCCTTATGAATATAGATGAGAATATTCTCAACAAAATTTTAGCAAACCAAATTTAGCAGCACATAAGGAAAAATAATTGACCACTACCCAGTGGGCTTCATCCCAGAGATGCAAGGATGGTTCAACATATGCAAATCTATAAATATAATTTACCACATAAATAGGTGTAAAAACAAAGACCATATGATCCTTTCAATTGACAGAGAGAACCATTTGACAATTTTCATCACTGTAATATGATGAGTACACCCAACAAAATTTGGTATAGATGGGGTATTTCTCAAAATTATAAAGGCTATCTAGAACAAAACTACAGCCAACATCATATCAAATGGGGAAATATCTAACTATGAGATTGCTGGAATGGATAAATAAATTCAGCAAAGTCTCACACTGCAAAATCAATGTGTACACTAATTTAAATTCCTACCAGTAACATATAAGAGTTCCTAAGCAAATATCCTCACCAGCATTTGGTAAATTTAGACAGAATATTGCCAATATCTGGAGTATGAAGTGTTGCAATATTGCTTTATTTTTCCTGATTACTTTTGTTATGTTTCTGATATTCCATTTTTTTCCTATGAGCTGTTTGTTCTTTACACTTGGCCACTTTTTTTTATTGTCTTTTTCTTAGTGATATAGAAGAATCTTTCATATGTATGTACAGAATTCCTTTATCAAAATACATTATAAATATCTTGTCTCAGTGTGTTATTTGTCTTTTGACCTTGTTTATGTGAAAAGTGTGTTCCCTAGTTGTTGTAGATCAAGGTTAGGAAGTGAGAAAGATGAAGGAATCATAGGTATGGTAAGTTCCAGAAATATCAAAGTTTAAAAATCTTGAAGTAGAGTCATTCTGTATGCAATAGAAGACCAAGGGTCAGGAAGTAAGTTGATGAAATGGAAAGGCAAAGAATGTGGTGTGGTCAGTGAGCTGTGAGATTGAGGTACCTAATTTATTGAGCACCTGTTATATTGCATGTTGGTTTAGGTTCTTTATGTGTATTATTGAACTTAATCTTTGCAATGATCCTGTGAGGTAAGTGCTATTATTACACTCCAGGTTTATAAATAAGCCTACGTTCTTAACTTCTAGCTATACAATCTCTCATGGTTTATGTTTACTGCTGTGATGGCAACATTTGGGAGAAAGAAGAACACAAAAGGTTGTCAGAGGTCTCTCCTGTATACATGTGTACATAGTTGGCCACGTAAATTTACTTAGTTTTTCTTATTTTTATTTTTTTGAGACAGAGTCTCACTTTGTCACCCTTGGTAGAGTACTGTGGCGTCACAGCTCACAGCAACCTCCAACTCCTGGGCGTAGGCCATTCTCTCACCTCAGCCTCCGAGTAGCTGGAACTACAGGTGCCCGCCACAACACCCGGCTATTTTTTTGTTGCAGTTGTCCTTGCTATTTTAACTGGTCAGGGCCAGGATTGAACCTGTCACCCTCAGTATATGGGACCAGCACCCTACCCACTGAACCACTGGCAGTGCCCAAATTTAGTTATTTTTTAAAAATTCATATTCATAATTTAGTTATTTTTAAAACATTCATATGAAAAAATTCGTATTTTATAAAATTCATATTTAAATGTGTTAGGAGAGACATGAATTTCAGAAGTTTTTGTTTCTTTGTTTCAAAACCAGCTAGTTTCTTTTCATCCTCCCTCCTTCCTTCCCAAGTTCACACTATTTAAGTATGCTTCATAATTTTCAATATTAAACTCTATTATGTTACTCATTTTCCCTAGTATCACGAGCATCATCCATTAGCAACTTCAGATGTGAACACAGACAATTTATTTAAGTGATCATGAGGTAGATAATTCTTTGTTTAACTGTGACAACCTGGCCTTTTATTCTCAGGTGTTTTACTATCTTCTTTTAAATTTAGAAAAGTGAAAGAAACATGAAAAGCCTCAGAGTTTTCAATGTATCCTATAAATAGTTCTCTCTCTTCATACAATGAAGAAATCTTTTATTTTCTTATTTTAACCACTACCTTCTACAATAAAAAAAAATCCTGATATCTTTTAGATCTACAAATCAAAAATTACCATAAAGATAATGAGATTTGAAACTAAAGACGAGGTGATGGCAGCCTCCTTCACCCTGAGGAGCTAGAGCAAGCAGACGCAGTGGGAGTCAGAACGCTGAGAACATCAGACAGGCTTCATCTTTTAACTTTCAGCCTAGCTATCTGCAATCCCAATTGTCACAGTCACCCACTGGTCTTCACATGCATTTACAGTCTAAGTAAAAAAATTGCGACATACGGGTAAGAGAAGAAAAGCGGCTTTATCATTTGTATCAGGAAGGTGTATATTCCTCTCACCAATTAAGAGGGATCATGAATTACTTTCAAATGTTACTTCTCCAATATATTTGAAAGGACTCATGGGGTAGCAAGTCCACTGATGCCGGCTAATGGCCCTGCCAATCTCCGCTGTGCCATCTGGTTCCAGGGCCAGAGGACTGATTTTAAAGTCTAACAAGGTGGGAGTAAGTAATCAGGAAGATATGGATTAGGTATCTTCCCTGGGGATAACTAAACAAAAATAGGAGCTAATGAGGCTGAACTAGTTGTATTGTGGAGAACAGCTGTAACACCTTTTCTCACTCACTGTCAGAATATTACCATCATGTAAAGAATGCATGACTTCCTTCTGACATAGGCTTGCATTGTTGTTTCAGGGTCTTTTTTTGTTGTTGTTAAATTCTCCAAATAGATTTTAAATTTTGTAATGGGCAAGGACTTTAGCTTTTATTATATTTCTTTTCTATACACAGCACCTCTCCCCCTGCCAGTGAGGATAATTGCCCTGACCTTCATTCTATAAGCCACACTTTTCTCTTTACTGAGTGCAGAGAGACTCTAGCGAGGACACCTGGGCACAGTTTAGGGAACAGGTTTTTGCAATTTGCCTCTTGGTAGTTTAGTACAGTACTGTCCTATTTCTAACTTCATAACTTAAAACTAAAATGTAATTCTCAGGAAAACTTACACATACAAGCACACACTTACCTACAGACACTTACATACAGAGAAGATAATAACATTTGAAATAATTCAATTTACTTTAAAGTTTGTTAACCCGTTAGTGTGTGACAGACATGGTGCTAGGTGTTAGGAAATGTTGATATTGTAGAATTGAATGAGACCTGGTCTACAGTCTGGTTTGGTCTTATTCACTGCAACCATCCGATCTTTGGCAAAGAAGACAGACAGAGCATAAGTAACTCTAAGATGAGATAGGCTGTAATAAACATAGCCTGGAAGAATAAATAAAACATTATATGAGTGTCAATTTTAAACATAATTACAGAGGTATTAAATCACTACATCTACATAGTAAACTCTGTAAATAGAAGTCAACAAGACCATCCCTCTTTCCAGAGCTCGGTGTCAACACAGATCTGTGTATTGCTTGCTTTTCTTTCAAAAGTATCTCTTCATAATGTGATTTTCTAACTTGATTTCCAAATTCTGCTGGTCTTTCTCACTAACTTGGCATCTCTTTCTTAGAATGCCTTTCTTCTCCACTGCTTGTTCATTCTCCATCCTCCCTCAATTCTCTCTGCTTCCACAGACTTTTGTCCACTTCTCTTGTTCTTCTCTTATTTTATTCCCCCCTTACCCACTTGACCCTGTATCTGTAATTTTTTAGACACAATGCTTTGTTTTCCTTATTGTTATCCAAATGGTGGCATACGTAATTTTCTTTCTTTCTTTCTTTCTTTCTTTTTTTTTTTTTTTTGACAGAGTCTCATTATGTCACCCTCGGTAGAGTACTGTGGCATCTCAGCTCACAGCAACCTCAAACTCTTTGGGCTTAAGCGATTCTCTTGCCTCAGCCTCCCAAGTAGCTGGGACTACAGGTGCCTGCCACAATGCCTGGCTATTTTGTTGTAACTGTTTTGCTTCTTTTTAGCAGGCCCAGGCTGGGTTCAAACCCGCCAGCCCCTGTGTATATGGCTGACGCCCTAACCACTGAGCTTATAGGTGCCAAGCCATGGGTAATTTTCTTTGAAGGGAAAATATTCTCAGGGGGACTATAATCTCCCTTAAAATAATCCCTTCCACTCTCGACAGTGCTGCTTCTTAGAAGCAGCAGCAAATGTACATCTTCCTTTAGAACTTTCTATGGCTCTATTAACAAAACCACTGGTCTTTGTATATAATGAACAGTTTCTGAAGGTAAGAGAAGATTCATGAGCTTAGGACTTTTGACCAGCTTGAGTTGTGCATGTGGCAGAAGATCGATATGTACTCACTGCTTGGTAATTGACCCCCTCCTGGTGGGATAACCGGAGGGAAGGCTTGTAAGCACACACTGTTTCAGATTACAGTCTCTCGGAATTGCCTCATGCCTATTCATGTGCAGCGTGTCGTTCGACATCAGTTCCAAAAGCCCAGGAGACAGGCAAGTCCTGGAACATTCACTTTCACTAAGAAACCTTCAAGTGGGTATCCCTGAGTAACTGGCACAGGAGCCCTGGTCTCTGGCCTGAAATCCACTTTTCTTTACCTTAAATCTAGCACCTATGGTGAGGAATGGTAGCTCACACCTATAATCCTAGTACTCTGGGAAGCTGAAGTAGGTGCATTGCTTGAGCTCAGTAGTTCAAGACCATCTCTACTAAAAATTGCCAGGTGTTGGGGTGGGCACCTGTAATCCCAGCTACCTGGGAGGCTGAGGCAAGAGGAAATTTTTAGCTCAAGGGTTCAAGTTTGCTGTGAGCTATGATGCCATGGCACTAGCAGTGGGAATTGCAATAAAGCGAGATTGTTTCCAAATAAATAAATATAAATAAATAAATAAATAAATAAATCTAGCACCTAACCACCAGGTTTTAACATTTAGAACTTTGAGGAGGGCATGTTGTGGTCATTTTAAATGCATTTTCTAACACCTAAATTTTATATTCTAAAATACTCATGATTTAAAAGAATTTTTAGGAACTCAAATTAACCCCCCCTCCCCCCGTTTCTTCCTTCAAAATATGCTCTGCTGATTTCAAAGTGGGGGTGGGAAATATTAGAACTGTGGTTTGGCTTGTAATGGTTATGCTTCACCATGCAAGCACGAGGGGGAAATTCAAGAAACATCAGTGAAGGAATGTAGTTGGCCTCATTAATAAAAGCAATTAGTGCACCCCCAGCCAGGTGAGCAGCTAGCCTCGGGTGTCCTCAGTGGCCCGGAGCGCCTGAGTACAGTCTACTAACTGTGCAAGCTTCTCTTGGCAGGAAACTATATATTGTCATTGATTTTAATTTTCCTTTCCACTTTACAACTCCTGATTCACAGCTGATTGTGCTTAAGGGGAAAGTTGGTTCTGTGGAGAGAACTTCTACTGTGTTTAGCCCTCTGAGATGGCAAAAATAGTCTCAAAGGGGATTTTTTGGAAAAAAAATCAAAGTAAGACATTTAACGTATCTAAATCTTATAGTGAAAACTTTCATGTCCAGTGACTTATTTTGAGTAAATTTTGCTTTCTGAAAGTCAAGGGGGAAATAATAGTCAAACCATCGATAATCTTCAGGTCCATCCCTTAAAATGAAAGTCCCAGAACAGCAAGCCCCTGTAGACTGAGGAGATGTGGAGGCCCCTGGGAGAGTAGGGTGGGATTCCCAAGTCGCTGGAACCAAAGAATCCACACTGTATGGAAAATTTGCAACATTTACTGGCCCTTGCATAACTTTCTCATTGTGTAGCAGAGCAGGACTTCTTTAACTCTTGTAGATGGCAAGGAACACACAAACTACAGTTTCTTTGTCTAAGAAATGAGCTCATTATAAATGCTGTGAGAGCATGGGCGCTGTGGCTCATGCCTGTAATCTCTGCACTCTGGGAGGTCGAGGTGGGTAGATTGCCTGAGCTCATGGCTTCTAGACCAACTGAGCCAGAGTGAGACTCTATTTCTAAAAACTGCTGGCTGGCATTGTGGTGGGCACCTGTAGTCCCAGCTACTCAGGAGGCTGAGGCAACGGGATAGCTTGAGCCCAAGAGTTTGAGTTTGCTGTGGGCTGTGACACCACAGCACTCTACTGAGGACGACAAAGTGAGACTCTGTCTCAAAAACAACAACAACAAAAATGCATGTGAAAATAAAAAGAAGAATGCATGTGAGAAGAGAGAAGAAGTCATATATGACTCTGTCCTCCCTGGTGGCAGGAGCCTGAGCTGTTGCTGTCCAGAGCACAGTACTTAGCTTTAGTTAGCTGCAACAGTGCAGATGACAGAATAGCCACGCTATCTGCTCAGAACTCAGCTCTTCTTTCCCTGTTGTTCGTTTTGTCTCTGGTAATGCATAGTTAACCTGTATTCCTTTCTCTGACTCTTGATTTCAGTTTCTACTTTCTTTTGGTTATTTCCCGACATCCATCTCTGAGGGTCTCAGCTCTCCCATGCAAGCATGGGGAATTTTGTCATTCCTCTTGGCTGTCTCACTTCTCTCCACTACTCTTTTTTCTAAGTCCCCTTAGTCCTTCTCAAATGTGCACCTGCTCAGTGGAAATAATGCCTCGTTTCCACTGCAGAAATTAAGAAGTTCTCAGTCTTTCTCTGTCTTCAAGGACTCAGGGGCTGAGCACTGACTTAGATTTTGCCTATATGATTCTTTCTTCTAAAATCTTGAGCAAATGATATAAGAATTTGAAAATGGCTGCAAGAATACCCATCTCAGCAGCAGTCACACGAGCAGTGTGTATGGTTCCTGTGCGTGACCTTGGTTCCTGCTTACTTTCCTGACTCTGCATTTCTTAAACATCTCTTATATTCTCCCCGTGCCTCTTAGAGATATCTGCACAATAAATTATTTTTTCTCACAAAGCATTACAATGCAAGTTTCATGAGGCTGGGACACTTTTCTGCTTTGTTCACTGTGAGTTTTTAGTACATCAAACAGCACAGAATGGGTGCTCTGTGAAGGCTTATTAAATGAATAAATAAAAAATGAAATGTCAATTTCTGCTGCTTGCAATCAAGTCTCCATGCTGCAATGCAAAAAGAGGAACTCAAGCAAAACTGAGTAATTTTGCTGAGTTGAGACTGAGATTAGAACTCAGGAAAGCCAACATTTTTAGAATTTATGGGATAGAGTATTGGAGAGGAAGAAGCTATTAATATATAGAAGAAAGGCTGTAGAGATCTGTAAGAGACGTCCTTGAATCTTTGTGCATCGGATAAAATTCTCTAAGGCTGGGGAAAAAAGCTCAAAAAGTATAGGATGAGCAGTCCCCTACCCTCACACAGACTTTCCCCTCTCCGTGCAGACTGGAGAGACGTGGGGATTAGACAGAGTCTTCAGAAAGTTCTTCCTGTATGACTTGAGCTAAATTTTACTCAGAACAGAGGTTGCTCAGGACCCACCCTAACAACACTTAAATGCATGCCTTGAAAGGATTTAATCAACTTGTAATGTAACTCTGTGTCATAAATTTGTGACTGTTTAAAGGACTACAACAATATTTACTATAAAACACAATAGACTTCACAATGTATGCATAAAAAAATTATCAAGTATGAAAAAGCAGAAAAATAAGCTATATTATCAGGAGAAAAAACATAATAGAAGGAAACAATGGACATGGCAGAACTAGCAGGTGGAACTTAAAAGACCTGTAATAAATATACTTAAGTATGGAAGGGGAAATATAAATGTAGTGATGAGAAAAGTTAAAGATTTTTAAAAGACTCAAATGGAACTTCTAGAGATTGAAACTATAATACATAAAATGAAAAGCATACTAGAACATGGCATATTAGATACTGCAAAGAAAAGATCGGTAACCTGAATGCATTCAAAACTATCCAAAATGTAGCAGCACAAAGAAAAAGTCTTAAAAAATAACCTTAGAGAAGTATGAGACATTATTAGTCTAATAAATGTGTAATTAGATTAGGGGGTGAGCAAGAGAGTGAGATAGAGAGAAGATGAGAAAAACACACTTGAAAAAATAACAGATTAAAAACTTGTAAAACTTGGTAAAAACTATAAACCCATGCCTAAGAAGCTTTATGACCCCCAAACAAAAGAAACATTAAGAAAACCACACCAAGATACATTATTATCAAATTGTTGAGAACCAGTGCTAAAGAGAAAATACTATGTATTTAAAGCAATCAGAGAGATAAGGCATATTATATTTAAAAAAAAAAAGAGAGAAGTGTTATAGTAGACTTCTAATCAGAGAGCATCTTATCCAAAAAGGCAGTAAGTAGTATCTTTTGGGTATTGAAAGATGTTATCAACCTACAATTCTATAAGCAATGGAAATGCTTTTGAAAAGTAAATTTCAAAACAGCTAAGAGTATATTATAAATATCTTACCACAAAAATAAGTTAGTGAGGTGATGGTTATGTTAATCAGTTTTGTAAAGATTAGCATCTATACAAAGGGATGAGGAGTATCCGAAAAGGTAAATGTCTATCTATTCCTCCTCATTTTTAATCTCTTTAAAAGATGAATCTTAATCCAAAATTAATAACAATAGATTTAGGATTTAAAGCATATATACAAGTAAAATACATAAGAACAATAGTAAAAACAAAACAAAGGACTTTCCAATTCTTTTAACAGTATGAAAGAATACTGTTAAAAGATTCCTGAATTATACATTGTACAGTATAATAGTGCTTAAAGATAAACTATAATGATTTAAAATTTATATCACAAACCTCATAGAAACCTCAAAAAATAAAACAAAGAAGTACAAATTATAAGTCAGTATAGAGAAACAGTGGAATAATTTTAAAAGTACAAGGTAATTTTTGAGTTAGGCGCAAAAGAAAAAGGAAATCAAGAACAGCAGGGAGAAAAAGAAAACAAATGGTAAAATTGTAGCTTTAAGTCTAATGACATTGGTGATTATAGAAAATATAAATGGGCTAAAATACCAATTAAAAAGTAGAGATTGATTAGATCGCATTTAAAAAACACCCAACTACTAGATATCATTTACATAAATATGTGTGTGTGTGTAAATATATATATATGTGTGTGTGTGTGTGTGTGTGTGTGTGTACTTTCTTTCTTTCTTTTTTTTGAGACAGAGGCTCACTCTGTCACCCTGGGTAGAGTGCTGTGGCATCATAGTTCACAGCAATCTCAAATTCCTGGGCTTGGGCAATCCTCTGATAAGTAGCAAGAACTTGAGGCACCTGCCACAACATCCAGCTAGTTTTTATATTTTATTAAAGAGAGGGTCTTGCTCTTGCTCAGGCTCATTCTCAACTCCTGAGCTCAAGCAATCCACCTGCGTTGGCCTCCCAGAGTGCTAGGATTATAGGTATGAGCCCCCATGTTCAGCTTATTTACAAGATATATACTACTTAAAATAAACCTATGTTAAATATAAAGTCATGGATGGGTTAGAAAATTTTTTTAAAAAGATATGCTATTTACACATCAATTAAAGAAATGTTGAAGTTTTAAAGTTAACATCAGACAAAGAGGAATTCACATTAAAGAATGGAACAGGAATAAGGAAGATCGTTAGGAAAATGGACTCATCAGGAAATCTAACAGTGTTAATGTAAAAGCACCTAACCACATAGCTTCAAAAAAAGATAAAACTATAGAAATAAAAAATTCACATTTTTAATTGAATATTCTAACAGTCGTTACTCGGTGATTGGTACTCCGAGTAAGTACAAGGCTTAAATAACATCTTTATCAAGTTTAAATCATTACCAGTAAAGGCTGCCAAAGCATTAGAATATACCTTCTTTCCAAATACACTTGGGATAGCCACTAAGATAGATTATATTCTGGCTCATAAAATAAGTTTTGGTAATTTAATAATACTGAAGTTTTCAAAGTATTTTCTATGAACACAAAAGAACTAAACTAAAGGTCAATAACAAAAAGATACAGAAAATGTCAAAATATTTTTAAATTAAACTTCATATTTTATAAAAAATTTAGAATTTGTGAAAGTGAGAAATCAGAATTTTTTTTTTTTTGCATTTTATTAATCTTTCGGTAAAGAATAAGTTAACCTACTTCAAAGTACAAAAAAAACACTCTGAAAGCTTACATGGGGATGTTTTTAAGTGTACCAAAATAGAACTGTTTCAGAAAATATTTTAACAGAATGAAAATTAAAATACAACATATCAAAATATTTAGGATGAAGCTAAAGCAGTACTTACAGAAAATTTTATAGTATTAAATGATTATATTAGAAAAGAAGTAAGTTTTCTAGTGTCCACCTCTTAGAAATGATCTAAGGTTTAGTGTAATCCTCCCCATAAGAATTAGAATAAGAGCAGATAACACTAAAAGTGAGCAGAAGAAGGGACATAATCCAGATAATAGTAGAAATCAATGCAGCTGAAAATAAAATATGCAATAGAGAAAATCAGTGAAATAGAAGAGCTAGCTCTTTGAAAAGATCAATGAAATTAAGAAATCCCTAGCCAGAAAATAAAGAAATAGAGAGAACACTCAAATTAAAAATACCTGTGATGAAAGAGGGGGCATCACTATAGATTCTGCAGATAATAAAAATATAAATAAATAACAAAAATGAATATTCTAAATAACTTCTGGCCAAGTCTATAATTTGGATTAAGTGAACAAACCTCATGAAAGATAAAAACTTTTAAAGTTTACTCAAGAATATATAGACAATAATATATAGACTTAAATTGTCCCATATCCATTTAAAAAATGTAATTCATAGTTTACAATCTTTAACAGTAGGCCCAGATATCTTCACTGGTAAATTTCTTTCTCTTTTTTTTGAGATAGAGCCTCAAGTTGTCACCCTTGGTAGAGTGCTATGGCACCACAGCTCACAGCAACCTCTAACTCCCGGGCTTAAGCAATTCTCCTGCCTCAGCTGCCCAGGTAGCTGGGACTGCAGGCACCCGTCACAATGCCCAGCTATTTTTTGGTTGTAGTTGTCATTGTTGTTTGGCAGGCCCAGGCTGGATTTGAACCTGCCAGCTCTGGTGTATGTGGCTGGCGCCTTAGCCGTTTGAGCTAAAGGCACCGAGCCTTCACTGGTAAATTTCATAAACATTTAAGAAAGAAATAATAATAAATATGTACAAACTGTATCATAAAGAGTGAGAAACAATTTCCAAGTTATTTCATAAGGCCAGCATTATTCTGATATCAGAATATTATAAGAAAAAAAATTAAAAAACTACAGATCGATATTCCTTACCAGTATAGATTCAGAAATTTCTTTACAAAATGTTACCAATAAAACATAGAAATATATAAAAAGGATAACACATCATAATAATATGGCAGAAAAATATTCCAGAAATGTAACATTTATTTCACAGTCAACAACCTATAAATATAACTTACCCTACTAATCTATAGAATAAAAATATATATGCATGTTAGCAGAATAAAAAATACAAATAACATTGTTATTCTAATAGTTGTAGAAAATATTAGACAAAATTCAACACACACCCATGATTAAAAAATCCCAGCAACCTAGGAACAGGATGGAACCTTCTCAATTTGTTAAAAGGCATCTGTGAAAAACCCACAGCAAACGTGGTCAAGTGTCAACTACCTTCCCCCTTAAATTGGGGGAAAAGCAAGATTGTCTACTCTCACCACTTTTATTCAGCATTGTATAGCATGTTCTGGATAATATGAGAAAGATGAAAAAGAAATAAAAATATATAAATTGAATTTAAAAAGTTAAATTCTATTTGCAGACAATATGATTAGTTATGTGGAAAATGAAAAAAATTCTAAGGAATTTTTAAAAAGCTATTCAACTAATAAGTGAGCTCAGCAAAAGTGACAGGATACAGGATCAATGTTTAAAAATCAATAGAATTTCTATATATTTGAAATTAAAAAATTAGAAATTGAATTAAAAACTATAATATTTATAAGGACATGGAATGCTTATAGGATAAATTTGACAAAGTACAATATTTATAAACTGAAAACTCTACACGTTGTCCACGTAAACTAAAGAAGACTTAAGTAGATGGAAACACAAGCCATGCTTATTGATTGAGAGACTCAAATATTATCAAAGTGCAGGTTTTCTCCCATATTTCAATGGGGCAAATACAATTTCATTAAAATCCCACCAGGCTATTTCACAGAAATTGACAAATTGATTCTAAACTTTATGTGCCTCTAAAGTTTATGTCTAAAACTGAAGGATATAGAATAGCAGAAATATTTTTTAAAAGGAAGACCATAATTAGAAAACATACACTTCCTGATTTTAAGACTTACTATAAAGTTATAGTATGATAATAGATTATCATAAAGGTCGATGTACAGATCAGTGAAACACGACTTTGGCTTTTAGACCAGATTGAGTAAAAAACCTGGATTTACCCTCCCTAAAACAGACCCAAATGGATGAATCAGCAGTTTTTCCAGACCTGGGCTGTTCCTAAGAGATGGGAAACAAAGTCCAGCCTCCCAATGCCCTGACAGTGTCAAGGCTGCGGACAGGGAAAGGGCACCCCGGGCAGGGCCCAGCAGACTTCCTCAGTGGGGGAGCCAGACTGTTCACAGGGGCCAGCAAACCCGCACAAGGTGCCAGGGAGAAGAGAGCTGCGCAGAGGAGAAATCAGGACAACTCCAGGGGATTTCTCTTGCGTATTCAGCTGATTACTTATTAGTGCTTTGTGTGAGGAAATTACTTAAGGTTAGCAAAAGAAGCACGTTAAAGAATTAGAGATAAGAGTGCTCAACACTCATTCAGGGCTGGGAGTAGCGTCTGTTCCAGCCAGTTGTTAAAAAACCCTTATGATTCACAAGGGATTGGGTAGAGCACACCAAAGAGTCTTGCTTTAGTAGTGCAGAGTACATAGACCTTGGCTGATCAATGCTTGTAACAAATATTACAGGCTAGACTCAAAAGGGTCAATTGATTTTAAAATAACTTAACAGGTTCTAGAACAAAATATTTATCGGAATACAAACACATCCAGCAACCAACGTGGTAAAAATCCTAATGTCCAGCGTTCAGTAAAAATTTTCTGGGCATGAAAAGAATAAGGAAACCATGAACCACAGGAGGAGAAAAATTAGTCAAAACTGTTTCAGAACTGACATGGACGTTAGAATTATCAACTAGGACCTGACACATTTATTCTAACTCTATTCTACATATTTAAAAAGTTAAGGTATTTTAGCCTTAGAAAATGGGAAGGGGGTGAATTTGGGGAGGGAAGGTGAATTGGTGGGGTCACCTCTATGGTTTATCCTACAAGGGTACAAGTGAATCTTTCTAAAAGCAGAGTTTGAATGTCTTAACTCAATAATGAAGAAAATGACATGAAGGCTACATTAACCAGTTTGATGAGAGTATTTTAAAATGCATATGAAAACAGCACACTGTACCCCGTGATTGCATCAATGTACACAGCTATGATTTAATAAAAAAAAAAAAGTTAAGGTGTGTTGTGACATGTAAGATATTAAAAAAGGATCCAAATTTAACTTGTAGAGATAAAAACTACAATGAATGAGATAAAAGCAATGCAGTAAATGGGATTAAAGGCAGATCTGACATTGCAGAAGCAACAGCAATAGAAACTGTCCAGAATACAGAAGGAAAGTGAAAAAACATGGTGGAGGGGCATCGGTGATGGACAGGACAGCTTCATAGGGCCTAATATACATTTCCTCTGAACCCCTGATGAAGAGAAAGGAGGGGGCTTCACAGAAAATATTTGAAAAAATATGGCCAACAAATTCCAAAATTCCAAATTTTATAAAAACTATAAATTGATAGATCTGAGAGAAGCTCAGTAAGCTTCAAGAACTACTTTAATGGGCAGGAAGTGAGAACACAAAAGCAAACCCGTGCATTTATACCCTGACAGGGTCCTAGGTATGCCAGTGGGCGGAAGTAACTGGATTACAGACTTTCCTTATATTCATTAACCAGGCATGTGTATACTAGGGACTGGAATAAACCCTGAAGCCAAATAGAACTTGGGATGTTGTTTCTGAATAAATTCTGATGTCAAGGGATCCAGCGTCTCACTATTTGCTGCCCATCCAAGTAGAGCTTTTACTAGGGTGACCAGACGTCCCGCTTTCCCATGTCCCGCAGTGTTTTAAAAAAGTCCCGATTTTTGGAAAGAATGAACGAATGGGCGGGAGAACAAGAAGGGAATATAGGGTTTTCGGCTATTTTGCCAGAATATGAGTTTTATATTATTTTTGTTAATGTTATAATGTTAAACTGTAATAATAACAAATAATTGCTGAGAAGTGATTATCGAGAACTGCTTATCAAAGTTTGCATTGTTGTCAGGCCCTGCCCTGCCCCAACCCCTGCCCCCCCCCCAACGCCAGCCATGTTGTCCTGCCTTAGGGATGTTAAAATCTGGTCACCCTAGCTTTTACGGGAGGATAATAAGTCTGCTTCATAAAATGCACAGGGGGATTTCAAACCTACTCAGTGATTATTCCTCAACTTACTATCTAGCTTAAATATTTATCTTTAGTAACTACAGAAAAAAGATTACTAATCGGTATTTGTCTGTATACATATATGTGTGTGTGTGCGTGCATATATATGTGTATATATACTTATACATATGTATGTAAACAGCTTTATTGAGATAGAATTCATCCACATAAAGTGTATCAATCATCCTTAATATACTCTCAGAGCTGTGTGTCTGTTACCACAATCAATTTAAAAATATTTCATCAGCCCCCAAAGCCCATACTCTTTATCTGTCATCTCCAAATCTTCCCACCTTCCCCCTAGAACCACTTATCTACTTTCTGTCTATGCATTTTCCTATTCTGACACTCAAAAATGAAGACATGTGGTCTGTTGGGTCTGGGTTCTTTCACTTAGAAAAATGTTCTCAGTGTTCAGCCACACCGAACGTTTTAATACTTCATCTTTTTTTCATGACCAAGTATACCCATTTATTTATCTGTGGTTATTGTTTGTTTAAATGTGGTTTGTTTTCCACCTTTGGCTTTTATGACTAATGCTGATATGTACATGTTTTTGGGTGGATATGTGTTTTCATTACGTTTGGGAATATTCTTAACAGTTGAATTGCTGGATCAAACAGTGCATTTGACTGTTTGAGAACTCCCAGACTTTTCTTCAAAGTGGATGCACCATTTTATATTCCCACCAACAGGACATGAGGGTTATGGTTCTGATTTCCTCACATTCTCACCAAGCCTTCTTATCATCTCTTTCTTATTATAGTTATTCTAGTGGCTGTGAAGTTGTATCTCATTGTGATTTTTATTTGCATTTCTCTGATGATTTATGATGTCAACCATCTTTTCATGTGCTATTTAGCTATTTGTATATCTTCTTGGGAGAAACATCCATACAGATCTCTTTCAACTTGAGAATTTGTCTTTTTATTATTGACATGTGAGCCCCTTGGCTCTTTGATCCATGAGTAAGCTGTCAGAAGGGCTATTGGAATTCCACTGGGGCATTCCTCCTTCATTCAGTAAACCAAAAAAGTATTTTAATATCCCTGAGGAAATCACAGAGATTAGAACCATCATTAAATACTGGAAAGATGCAGAGGCAGAGTGTCTTATTATATTTCCATTCATTTATCTCATTTGGATAGTGCAAAATAGGTGGACCGTGCCATACAACAGTGAAGGTACCCTGTGTACCTCCAACTGGATCTGACATTATATATGTGGTCATATCTGCTGAATGCCTGATATATAACTTTTGATCTTGTCAATACTTTTTAGTTTATTCCAATAAGCAGGGAGTACAGAAGTTTTCTTTCACTTGGCAGATGTTTAACTCAGGATATGCTAACCTCCTAATTATGTATTTTAGTTAAATCAATAGAAAACTTGGCTTTCTCAGTCTAGCATTTCGATAACACCATAGTGATAGGTCTTGGAAAAGAAGCATATTTAGCAAGTTAGATGCCTTGTAAATAAGATAAGAAATCAATTTCTCAGTGAAATTTGTGGCACTCCAATAACTTAAGACATCTTAAAATATCTCCTCCAAAATGAAAAAATCAGCTGTGCTTTATACCAAGAAGCTTGGTAATCTTATTTGGATTTTAGAAGTGATAATAAGCTATGTCTGTGTTTGATGTTCAAATCATTTACTGGGAAACACAAAAGTCCCTCTGTTTCAAGAGTTTGGAGCAAAAGAAAGTTCTGGTAAGGTGAATACTATGAAATCCAACTTTTATGATCTGATAGACTTAGTGATTGAAGTGCTTGTGCCAGATTGTGATGCTGTGACTAGCCTGTGGCAAATCTCCACAGGAAAGTCACAGAAGATCAATATTTTTAGAGTAAAACTGTGCTTTTTCTTGCAAGTTTTTGACATATAATATTGTTTAAGAAACAATTCCTAACTCATTTTAGTTACCATGTAAATCTGGGCTCCGTTAGTTTAAATGTCTTAGCACTTAAGCCAAGAATGCTTCTATCACGAAACATAGCAATTATGCTATTGAATTAGAAGATTAAGAATATTTAGAAATTGACCATTTGTGGCCCAGATCCACCAGAAATTAAATTGATACTTTAATTGTCAAAGACAATTTGAGGTTCTCACCAAATGCAAGACAAGTATGATGAAGGAGGATGGAAATCATAAATAAAGCACTTGATAATTCCAGAAATAAGAACAATACCTGCCACCCGAATTCCCTTCCTTCATGCCTAATGCATATATTTATACATTTTAACTAATTTCCCCTAACTTTCTTTTGCATGAATCCCACTATTAGGTATTTGTGTGAGTAGTATGATGGGGTTACTTTGGTAATCCTAGAAAGCCCATGAATGGCCAAAGATCCACCACTCGGAAGTGAATCAGGTAATTCATAGGAATTTGACTGGAATCTTTATAACAGGAGATTAAGAAGCTTACTGAATTACAAGGGACTGTGGTATTATACAGGCAACAGGTGTTGTGTTTTGTTCTTCTAACTTTTGTGTAGTTTTGGGAAGAAAGGTATAAATGGGAGTGTTAGGCAGCCAGAGATGAGTGACTACAGTTGGTGTTTGACTGCAGTAATGTAGCTGACTGGTGTTTCAATCCCCTTTTCCAAATGGCACCTAGGTATCTCTTTTTGTATAATCTTTCATTGTGTGTGATCACAAAAAGAGGCCAACTCCCACTGGAAAGAGTACAGGGACCAGTCTGTCCCATTTACACCTGGGCAGACAAAGAATGAACGTTTTGGGGCAGAGGTGGCCCAAGATCCTGAGGTCCTTGAATCTTGGAGCAGACCACTCAATGCTGCAAGACATGACTGGTGTCTTTTAGATCCTTGCCTATAGCACAGTGCCTCAGAGACACTCTGTTCCAGCTGCCTGACTCCTCTGTGTCTTCTCCTGTCCAGTCTTTTAGAGATCCTGGGGCCTGCCTGTTTTCCAAGCCTAGTCCTCTAGCCTTCAATCAATCTTGGGAGACCAAATTTCTTTCCAATAAATTATTCTAGCCTAGGTGATCCAGTTACTTCGTGGTTTATTATAGCTTTGTGTACTGATTTATATAATACTCTCTGTGTGGTTTTATTTATGACTGTACATTCAAATTCCTTAGGACAGAAGAATCAATTGAGTTGGACAGCCACCATTCAGCAAGATCCCAGCAGGGTACATATGTCAGGATACTCCAGCCTTCAGGCCACTCTCCAGAATACACATTTTGTTCTGTGGTGAAGGACCCATCCTAGTCAAGCCCTCTCTTTGGCAGAGTCACACACCATCAAGCAAAATCACTATGAGGACGTCTTGAGAAGGGCTGTAACTCATGAATAAGGGCTCTTCATCCAGGTGCTCTGTGCTCCTCCCAAAGGGCAACATAACTTGTGTAGCTTCATATGGGCAAAGTAGAAAGTTCTGAAGATTTGGCTTTCTGTGTCAGTGAACTCTAGCTGCTGTAAAAACTTCACATGGTGCTCCCTGAGAGCTTCTGCAAATACCTACCAGGTGAATCACAGCTAAAGTTCAGTCTTGTCTGTCCTTACCTTCTGAACCTCCACAACTTATCATCTGTGCTTTCAAGAGCTCCACTTCCAGCCCAGGGGGTATAAGTTGCTGATCCCTGGTTTTTTAGGGCATGGCACAAAGGTACAAATTGTATTCTGTGGTCTGAAAAAGCAATACAGAGGTATTGAGAAGAAAAAAAGTAGGTTCTTTGTGAACAGAAAGCTTAGGCATGGAAAGAAAAAGCCTTGTGGAATGTTAATTGCTGCAGGTGATTATGACAATGAGATGGGTATTTTGTTATTTTTCAAAAGTGAGGGCACAATGTGTGATGACAAATATTGATGAATCCCTTTTACTTTAATTGTGAGTCTGGAATCTAGACTACCTTGCCTGCTGCTAGTTGCCATTCACCTTCATTACAGTTTTTGCAAATTGGACAGTCACTCCATGGGTGTCTGGAATAGGTGCAGAAGGTGATTACTGCTTAGGAAAAATAGATTATTAAATGTACAGAGTTTGCTGTTATGGGTATTATGCTTCTAACCCACAGAGTCTCCATCTTTTGTCCCTCTTGTGATGAATGCTGGCTCCCCCAAACATTAAAAACAGAAAAACGAAAATCCAATATTCATATCTCAGCATAACAAGAATAAAATGCTCTTAGGCAATTTGTCAGTGTTTATTAACTGTGACCTAGAAAAATGTAACCAGGGCAGTGCCTTCTCATACATGTGTGACTAGATGAGATTTCCTTTCTACTCCTTCTTTCTAGCCCTCCCCCTACTCAATCACTGGTAAGACAGGGTGAGAGTGACCCAGTGAGGCTAGGAATGTGCAGGGAGCCGTCAGTTGTGGGGTGTGTGTGTGTGTGTGGTTCCTTGAGGAGAATGTAATGGGCTTACCGGCTGCCCCCAGTGACTTCTGGGATCCAATAAGCCCATCAGAGACTCTCCAGTGCCATGGGAATCTCTGAACTGACTAGCATACATTTTGGGCTCTGAGAGGAAGGACAAAATCACTGCCCAGGGAAAAGGGCGAGAACAATCAGAGGGAAAAGATACTCACAGACCTCACATCCATTCTGCCTGAACTGATAGATGACTCCCTGAAGAAACAAAACAACGAAATGAAATAATCACCAAAAAAAAAAAAAAAAAAAAACCCACAAAGAAAACAAAAGTCTATGGACTTACTTGGGAAGTCAAGACCTTTTGTTTTAAAAATATCAATTTTCCTAAAAAAGGTAAAATCGAAGGATTTGACTTACACTGGTTTTTATCATTATTCAAAATGAAAACTGAAGTCAGAATTTTCAACCATCAATGATTGTATTAGGTCATATATTGAGTGTGGTTAAAGGATCCAAGTGTTCCACTTAGAAGTCATCTTGAAGTTAGAATCAGAGGCTCAGAACTGGTCTTTACAACTCTGGTAGCGCATTCTTAGCTCAACTACCTTATCTAATTTCAAGGTTATTATGAAGATTAAAGGTCATTTTTGTAATGAATGTACCATGTTGTTAATGCTCAACAAATTATAGTTATTATATTATGTATTGAAAGACTTTCAAGTTTGGGAATTCTGCAAACTCACATATGACTTCCATTACAATCTTCATATTCCCAACTATTTAGCTCATTTAACCTAATTCCCCAAATGCAAAACAAGCACATTTTTCTCTCATATTTAGTGAAAATGAAATCACTTTAACACACTGACTATTCACCTCTGCATGGATGAGAAATTTGACATCAGCTTTCATTCTCAAATCCAAGTCCTTCACATTGTGAATGACAAAAAAGACAAGCACAAGTCATATGTTTTGGATCCCCTATAGCTAGTGTGATATATATTATATATATTATAATTCTTTAAAATTCTGGACTATTTAAATTAAAAATAAAAGGAAGTCAGATATGCAAATTTTATGTCAAGTATTTACCATCCTTCTACAAAGAATAGAGGGGCAATAGTTATTAACTCTAAGAGCTTTTTTATCTTTGGAATTTCTAGTTGGATTTATAAGGAATCATATTCCAATTTTCCTGTTTCTATAAAGATGCCACCTGATCTAACTTCTCTTCTGAAATAAGTAATAGACGCCATTAGAAATTCATGAACAAACTGTGCCTTAGATTTGTTCCCTTGTGAATTTAATTTTAGAAATTAATGAGCTCTGCTGATACATTTTCCTGGTGAATTAATAGAAGATTATGTAATTCTATTTAGCTAGGTCAGGAATCCCAAGCTCTGACCTAATCAGATATCTGTCCTGACATGGGCACTGAAGACCCACCTCCCAAAGTTCTTCGTGTGACTTATTCGAATAAGATGCCCCTAGGTTTGAGTGAGAGGTTAGTGAGAAGTGTGATGAGTTCCTCCCTGGGAGAGTGGGAATTAGCAAACAAGAGTCACACAGTGATTTGTAAAGGGTCACCTTCATGCTGTGAAGTGGGTGCAGTAAAGGGTGAGGACAAATTTTCTGTTTTTTCGTTCATATGTTTCTGAGGAATGGAGTCACCATGAGGTATTCTCAGGGAGTCTGATTAATAAGAAATATTCAGAATTGTGGGGATGGTGCAAATTCCTGTGATTAGGACTCTATTCCTAAGTGAACTGAATGCCCCACTGAATTGCTCCTCTTTTGAGTAGGAGGCAGTTGTGGGCTCAAATGAATGAGTGGAAGTTATTTTCCAAAGATTCCTAAGGCTCTTCTGCTTGCATGTAGCTACTGGTTCTCTGAAGGCCAAGACACACTAAGGTGCCTTCACTAGCATTAAGCTGAACCACAACTCTGAAGACCTGTGTGCTATTCATCTCTGCACATCTCTACCACCTTCCTGTTTCACTTTGTTTAATCCTCACCACTAACATAGGGGCTACTAATATCTTCATCAAGGATAAGGAAACTGAAACTCCTAGAGGATGAACATCTTATCCCAGGTAAGACGTCCAGTGTGCAGGGCGCCTAGGCTTTGACTCTCACAAGTCTACTGAAACAGAAGAACATTAGGCTGAGATCACATTTATTTGGAAATAAGCATAACTCGTTTTCCATCTGGCCAAAACTAGATAATCAATCGTAAAATCTATACATGAATTAACTTGAGAATTAAGATGTGATTAAAATAATAGTAACGCAATAATATATGTTAAAAGAAGGATATTTAAAAACCCATACTGTCTAAAGTTTCTCTGCTTTTAAGGGAGAGAGCAGCATAATTCACACCAAATGAGGAATGAATCCTTGCACTGCTCTCTTCCGTACCTAGTGTTGGGGTTCTGTTGTTTAGAAGAACATAACAGTGAGACTTACATACACAAAAGGCAAGAGACTATTTTTCTGGTAGAATTTGTGAAAATTGCGTCTGTCTGAATAGTGACATGAGCAGTCTGTGTCTTTCAGGTTTAGGGAATAGGAGAGAGAAGAGCCGAGGAAAGAGGGAGCTGATTACTATGGCCACAGCCTCCAACCTAGTTATTGTAAGGGACCTAGAAACACTTTTTTAAAGGAAATGTTAAGACTTTGTGTGTGTGTGTGTGTGTGTTTTTTTTTTTTTGCATTTCTGTAGCTCAAATAAGCTTTTGTTCTAAATCTTTGGTAAAACCAGCTGTCCACAAAATATCTTGGGTGTGAGTTGCTTGGGCAAGGGGACTGAAGAAAGAGCTGATTTCCATGCCTGCATTCTTGTAAAGAAGAGAAAAATGGAGGTTGTAAGAAGCAAGAGGCCCCAGTCAGAAATCACCAAAAGAATGGTAGCCCTGGAGAGGGGATGTCACCTAACTCCTGGGCTTTACAGGGCAGCCTCCTGATTATGGGGAAAGCAAGGAAAAGTCTTAGTCACCATCAGTCAAACCTATTAAAGTCATTTTGGGAGAATATGCTTATTTAGAGAATAAATACCCATGAAGATGTCTCCGAGGCAGTGAGAAACTGCTGGGACTATTGGGTGGGCTCTTTCCAGAAACTTTAAGAATGATTTCAAGGAGTTGGTCTTAAACATGGCACTGAGAGCCAAGCTCCAGGGCTCAGGACCCACCTGAGACAACCATTGAAGTGGTTAAGGTTCAGGGTAAGTGTCTGTATTTTCTTTATTTTGCTTTTGTTTTTATTTTCTTTTTGAGACAGAGTCTCACTATGTTGCCCTAGGTAGAGTGCTCTGGCTTCACAGCTCACGGCACCCTGAAACTCTTGGATTTAAGTGATTTTCTTGTCTCAGCCTCTCAAGTAGCTGGGAGTACAGGCACCCACCACAATGTCTGGCTATTTTTTTTTTTTTTTTGATACGAGGTGGAGGGTTCACTCTTGCTCAGGCTGGTCTTGAACTGATGAGCTCAGGCAATCCACCTGCCTCAGCCTCCCAGAGTGCTAGGATTACAGAGATGAACCACCATGCTCTGCTTTTATATTTTCTTTCTCAGAAGAAAATAGGAGAGAATAAATCAGAAGCAGAACAGGAAAGGTGCTGTCACACCTTCTGTGTCCGTTTGTCTCCCCAAAGTGCTAAATTTGCTTCCCTGCAATGTTACACACTAAGAAAAGCATCTAAATATCTAAAGAAGAGTAAACTTCCAGTGAAAGGTGCCTAATAAGGCAGAGAATGTCACCAGCCCGCTGCTACGTAGCTGCCAAGTCATTTCTGAGACCCGGAGCCCAAGCTGGGGTACACTGCCTATCGAAGATAGAAAATGCCAGGAGATTCTGGCTTCCAGGCCTCTGGCATGGTGGGAAGTGTGTAAACCTCCCAACAGGCTTTTGGTTCAAGAGATCCGTGACCCATTCTATGTAAGTTGTCTGTATACTGTGACACTGGCAGCCCTTTAAAAGCATAGACTCTTTTACTCTTGTTTATAGCACCAGAACCTCTCTTTTGCCAAATGATAACTGTCCAAGATTGCTTGTCTTGTACCAACAGTAAGCATTTATTAAGCTACTTTATTATGTAGTGCTAAGTTTTTAGGTAGAATTACGTGATTTAATTCTCACAAAAATGTTGTGAAGTAGATTGTCTGATCCCCACTTTGTAGATGGTAACGGAGGCCTAGAAAAATCAAGGGAATTTTCCCAAGGTCACAGAACTTTTAGTTGGTGAAGTCAGAATATGAACTGAGGCCCTTCGACTTCCTCTAATTGTCGGATTTAATTTACCGGAAGAATAGACATATAAATCAAGAGATTGCCTGAGATAAACCTATGTTCCTGAATCTCCTGCTTACTAATGATGTGTTTTTCTCTTCCACTGTCTTCTAACAACCCACCATGTACTAGTACTGCCCAGGCCTGCCTGACCTTGAGTATTAGTATTGATCATGTGGGGTAGTGACTCAATTTACTGCCTTCTCTTTTATATTGCCTGCATGATATAGTGACTTGAAACTTTGTCCTTAAAATGCTAAGCATAAACTGTTAAAATGCAGTTCTAGTAAAATAAAACCAGAGATCAAAGCTGGAAATAGCTTACGTTTATTTGGATTTCACCAGGGGAACATTAGCTCTTTATGACATTTGAAAGATGATGCTTTTATGATCTTTCTATAATAGGTTTACCAAAGCACTCTGTCTTATTTAAATTCCAGTGATTCTAAAGAAAAAAACTGTGTGTCCTAAGTTCTCTCACAGTTGATGGACTTTAATCATTCATGACTTCAAAAAATTGTTCAGTAGAAGTGAAATATAATTTGACTAGATTCTATAAGAAAAATCTGGAAATATGTTCTGTGAGTCATTATTTAAGTGGCAGTGCATAGTAAATGGCTAGATATGTCATCTATGAGAACACTGCTTTCTATACCTGCTGGGAGTGATTTGATGAAATTATTCTCTCGTTATGCTTGGATACTCCTACTATGACTAATTAATAATAATGTCCAGCCTAAATCAAATACTTTACTTTTTTGAGTATTTCATTCTTTGCAATATTTTAATGGAATTAAAATAAGAAAAGGAAAAGAAAAGCATGTCGACTAGTGCAGACATTGCTATGTTTTTCCCATGCAGTGTAGAATAAGAATGAATGGACAAAAGGAAGCAGGATGGAAGGGAAGCCCTCTCTGTTACATCCCAGGGGAGCACTGAGCCCCTCCATGTGTAATTAAAGCTAATGATGTTCAGATACAATTAAGAGGCAGTCATTATTACCATTAATGATCTAATGTTAATTCAGGCATCCAGAATATTCTAGCTAAGGTATAGCTCAATGAAGCTTTAAACAAAGAACATAGCCAAGAAGGTTTGCAATGCTTTGAGGATTTATTTATTTATTTATTTTAAGCTACTCTCACCTATCTTCCTCTGTGAGATAACCTGCAGATAATTGCAAATAACTGATAACTTGTATTTCGGCTTTCTTTTTTTTTTTGAGACGGAGCCTCAAGCTATCCCCCTGGGTAGAGTGCCATGGCATCACAGCTCATAGCAACCTCCAACTCCTGGGCTCAAGTGAGTTTCCTGCCTCTACCTCCCAAGTAGCTGGGACCACAGGCGCTCGCCACAACGCCTGGTCATTTTTTGGTTGCAGCCATCATTGTTGTTTGGCAGGCCCGGGCTGGGAATTCGAACCCGCCACCTTAGGTGTATGTGGCTGGCGCCTTAGCCGATTGAGCCACAGGCGCCGAGCCTGATAACTTGTATTTCAACCTGTTTTCAGAACACTTTTATTTTTTTCCTTTTTTTAAATAATTATTTTATTTTTTATTAAATTATAACTTTGTACATTGATGCATTTATGGGGTTCAGAGTACTGCTTCGATATACAATGTGAAATGTTTACATTGAACCAAATAACACATCCATCGCAATTATACTCATTTCTTAACAGTTTTGAAATGTACCATTGCATCATGCACATTAGGTGAGGTCCCCCCAAACACCCTCCCTTCTCCCATATCCCCTCTCCTCACCCCGCTCTCTCCTCTTCCCTTCTATTTTATGGACCATAGTTACGTTTTGCCATTCATATGATTGTTTAGGTGGTTATATATTGATTTCATAGTAATATCGAGTACATTGGATACTTTTTTCCCCATTCTTGGGATACTTTACTATGTTCCAGCTCTATCCAGGTAAACATAAAAGGTGTGAAGTCTCTATCCTTTTATGGCTGCATAGTATTTCATGGTGTACATACACCAGAATTTGTTAATCCATTCA